>NMUG010000557.1:0-21582 GCA_002855965.1 Monotropa hypopitys | reverse complement strand
CGATTTGTCTGTTTTGGGGGGAAATGGTTTTGGTCATCGGGAATTGATATTAAATCAATTTTTAAATATTTTAAGAAGAAATTACAGATTGTGAGAGGCTGTAAAATCAGTAACTAAAATTCTTAAAAATAATAATTTAATTTTTGGAAGGATTATTTATACGTGATTACATTATAACAGGAGATCAACCCGGATCTTCGAAGGCACCCCAGTAGAGTCACATACAGAGAGCTTACCTTATTCGGTGAGTGTGTAGCTACCTTTCATATATATGTGCTTTGTTTGTATATGAGATTTTTGTAGAGATGTGGTAGTTATGTGACTTTTATGTGATAAATGCATAGGAATAGTTACTTCCTACCTGCAAACATGTGAAAGAATGAAAACAAGTTATAAAATGTGGGTGTTGGGACTGCGGGACCAATAACTTGAGAAGAGAATTGTGATATGTGAGGTTGGGACTGCGGGACCAACGACAGAAGTTTTTGATTGAAAAATGCTTTAAGCAATGTGATATGTCGGTGTGGAGACTGCGGGACCAACGACATGAGATGATGGGGAAAACCCCCTTTTTTTACATGTTGAAGCCGGGCTGCGGTCGGTGACATGTTGTGTGTTGTAGTTGGAACCGCGGGACCAACAGAAGGAAAAGATATAATAAACATGTGATACAAATTTACAAAAAAACAATACATGAAACGTGATATGTGTACGTGATAGATGGGGAGAGTCACCACCCCTTTGGACAGTTGTTGTGTACGTGATAGATAGGGGAGAGTCACAACTCCTTTGGATAAATGCATGATACGTGATAGATAGGGGAGAGTCACAACCCCTTAGTTGTTATTCTTTGGTTGTACTTTAGATGTACTTTACCTGTACTTTGCCTGTTTCTGTGAGTTCTCTTTTTATTAGCAAAGTGCATATATCGACTGTTAGCTGACACTCCTGGATATTTGTTGCTGTTTGTTTTGCAATTTATATCCAGGTCAGGAGAAGTAGCGGGTTCATTGTTGCCAGCCATTGCCAGGTTGCCTTGCCGAGCCGTTTAGAGGTTGCTCCCTATGGGAGGTTTTACTTTACAGTTTTTAGTAGATGGTTTGAGAGATAGTCTGGTTGTACTTGTTAGACTCGTAGTGTGAGTTGTTTTTGGTGGACTAGCAGAGTTTGTTTTCAGACTACTTGTTGGAGATTTTATTTATATTCCGCTGCGTTGGTTTTTATTTTTCAGTAGATCTCTGAGTTTGTGGTGATTTTTATCACTTGAGTTTTTGTTGTGGTACTTTGAAGTCATTATCTGTTGCCAGATTTAATATTTTTAATATATTCTGGAATGGGTCGTGACACTATCCAAGCTAGAACCGTAAGTGGGGCAACTAGCCAATCAAATGAGTCGAAGAGAAGATGGAAAATTACCAAGCCAAGCCGTCTCCAGCTCAGGGGGTGTGCACCACATAGATGACTCACCCACCATGAGCAAGCCAAATCTATTACCACCTTCAGGAGCGGAAAACAAATTGCTACCACCCCATAAGACCCCAAAACTCACGAGACAAAGTCTCTATCCAAAGAGTCCCATCCAACTCATTCTAAGGGGGGAAAATTGCCACTAACTCTCCATCTACTTTGGACTCACCAGGAGTTCCGTCATACAATCCAAAGACACCCTTTCCCACTTGTCTTGATGTACCTTACCCCTTCCGTAAGAAGGGCACTTCTATTGATAATATCATGGAGGTGTTCAAGCAAGTCAAAATAAATCTTCCATTGCTCGATGTCATCCAGCAGATCCCTTCCTATACCAAGTTCCTTAAGGACTTGTGCATACATAAGCGGAAGGCTCGAGCTAAATTTCTTGAACCAATTCCTCTCTCTCACCAAGTCAGTGCTATTTCACAAACTGACATGGCACCTAAGATCCCTAATCCTGGTGTTCCAACCATCTCGTGCATAATTGGCACTCGTACCATTAGTCAGGCACTCCTTGATTTAGGAGCTAGTGTCAATTTACTCCCATACTCCGTGTGTGTGGAATTTGGGCTTGGTGAGTTGAAGCCCACGACGGTCACTCTACAGTTGGCCAATCGTTCTATGAAGACCCCGAGGGGCATGCTTGAGAAAAAACTGCCAGTAATGGTCCAAAAACTGCCGGTAATACCATTAATGGTGATAGTAATGATGAAATACCAACTGCCAGTAATATCGTGGTCGGGAATATAGAAACGGTGGTAATTTACTGCCGGTAATACTAAAAATGGCGGTAATATATAAACCTCCATTAATAGTTAACTATTAACGGCGGTAACCAAAAGCTGGTAATAGTTAACTATTAATGGCGGTAACAAAAAGCTGGCAATAGTTAACTATTAACGGCAGTAAAAAACAGTCGGTAATAGTGATGTGGCAGCCACATGGCACTTGTGTGGCACTTGCATGGCATCCACGTGGAAGTGTATGGCCACGTAACAGTTCATGGCCATGTGGCGCTTGTGCGGAAGCCACATGGCAATCAAAATCTGAACAAAACTAACTCTCAAGGTTCAATAATGGCCAATTTTGGCGTAGTGGGCGTCTGTTCTTGGTTACGATCAATGCACACATAGTTGTGCAGAGTGGAGAGATAAAGGTATCGTTCGGTAACATGAAACTAAGCCTCAACATGTATAGTGCTGCTCACCAACCCTGACTGGAGGAAAACTTCTATGTAGTGTATGTGATTCATGAGTTGGTTGAGGAGGCACTCCTATACGTATTAGCCGAAGATCCTTTAAAAACTTGCCTTGCTCATTTTGGCTATGAGGAGTTCGACATCGACCAATCCATTGCAGAGGTCAATTCTATGCTTGATATTACACCTCTGATGTACATACCTACATGGCCAGTTCCTTTCGAGCCATTACTATCTCTATCCACCACTCCAACTCCACCATACATTGAGGCACCTCCCATACTTGAGTTGAAATCTGCACCGGCTTCACTCAAATATGTCATTTTAGGACCAAATGACACCATGTCCATGATCATCGCTTCACACCTCTCTACCTTGCAAGAGGACCAACTCATAAATATTCTTAAAGAGCACAAGAGGGCAATTGAGTGGTCAGTGGCCAATTTGAAGAGAATTGATCCCTCCATCTACATGCACCCCATACATTGCAAGGAGAATGCTAAGCCCATGAGGGAAATACAGAGGAGGTTGAATCCAATTATGAAGGAGGTAGTGATGAAGGAGGTTGTGAAACTCCTCGATGCGGGTATCATATACCCCATCGCTAACAGTCAGTGGGTGAGTCCCACTCAAATGGTACCCAAGAAGTTGGGTATCACTGTTGTTGAGAATCATAAGGGGGATCGTGTGCCTACTCGCCAGACCATAGGGTGGCATGTTTGCATTGACTATTGCAAGATCAATTCGATGACCAAGAAAGACCATTTTCCCCTTTCGTTCATTGACCAGATTTTGGAAAGGTTGGCAAGCAAAGTTACTTCTACTTCCTGGATGGATATTCCATGTATAATCAAGTGGCCGTCGAACCGGTGGATCAGGAAATAACCACTTTCACATATTCCTATGGTACATTTGCCTATCAGTGCATGCCTTTTGGCTTGTGCGATGCATTATCTAGGTTTTATGGTGCATGATGGAGATATTCTCGGACATGATGGAAAAGTTTTTAGAAGTCTTCGTGGACGATTTCTTAGTCTTTGGAGATTCTTTTGATGGTTGTCTCTAAAATCTTCATTGTGTGCTTAAGGGATGTATGGATACCAACCTTTTTATTAGTTGGGAGAAGAGTCATTTTATGGTTCAAGAGGAGATAGTTCTAGGACACATTATTTCTAAGTGGGGGATAGAAGTAGACCATGCTAAGATTGACCTCATTGCCAAACTTCTTCTCCCCTCAACTGTCAAGCACATCTGCTTATTATTGAGACATGCAGGATTCTATCAAATGTTCATCAGGGATTTCTCTAAGATTTCCAAACCTCTATGCGACTTACTTGATAAAGATGTACCTTTCATGTTTGATTCCGCTTGTCTCCATGCTTTTGAGACCCTTCGGGGCATGTTATCCACTTTACATATCATCCGATCACTCGACTAGTCTCTTTCTTATGAAATCAAATATATGACGCCTCCTACTACATGGTTGACGCAATCCAAGTCCAATGGGTTAATTGCGTGCTTTATGACATTTATTACGCTAGCAAAACCCTCTCTGATTCGCAAATTAATTACACCACTATTGAGAAGGAATTTCTTGCGGTAGTATTTGCGCTCGATAAATTCCGTTCCTACCTCCTTGGCTCCAAAATCATAATTAACACTGGTCATGCCACTTTGTGGTATTTATTTGCGAAAAAGGAGAGCAAGTTGATAAGGATTCTGTTTCTAAAGAGCTTGACATTGAGATAAGAGATAAGAAAGGTTCTGAGAAATCTGTAGCCGACCACCTTTTGAGGATCGAAGTGGAGAATACTTGTGCCACCTTACCCTTAAAGGAGTCGTTTCCCGATGATCAACTATTTATGGTGAGCTAAGTGCATTCTCCATGGTATGCGCATATCATTAACTACCTCACTACAAGCACACTTCCACTGACATGGTCCCAGGCTGACAAGGACTGATTGTTTGCGCAAGTGAGACACTATTTTTGGGAAGATTTAGAGCTATTTAAATTATGCTCGGATTAGATTGTTAGAAGGTGTGTCACCGAGAGTGAATTTTATAGCATTCTCACATTTTGCCACTCTCTCGAGTGCGGGGCCACTTTAGTGGAAAGAAAACTGCGACAAAAGTTCTTCAAAGTGGGTTTTACTGGCCCACTGCTTACGCCCTCAAGTGTATTGTAAAGTGAGGTAGCCCAAAGCGTAGGGCTAGGACACGTGTAGCACAATACTTGGAAAATTCGATGTCAAATCCTCAAGGAGGTGTTGGTCTAATATGAATGAAAGTGTTTCTTTTTTGGATATTTGGATTTGTGGTGATAGGTGGCCAACCAATTGATTTGAGAATGATTTAACCTAAGGTACACCTAAAGGATTGAAATGAATAAATTTGACACTAGGATAGGCCATAGGTTCAGTCGTCATAGGTTAGGGGTGTTGCAAGTCTTTGGTAAGAATTAGAGTGGCTAAGTTAGAAGATTTTCCCAATGGTTCCCCACATGGCAATACATCGAGCACTTCGAATGACATAGCTCTAAGAGATACTTGTGCCAAGAGTGACTTGACAACAAGCAACCAAAGAGGTAACAATCCTAAGTCAAGACCGAATTTACGGAAAACCCAAGGAAAAATCAACAACGATCCACAAATACGAAGACATGCAAACCCTAACCATGGACATCCTAACCCATGGTCATTCCCAAAGGAACTACTCACTCATAGCCATAATTCAAACTTAATATTAAAAGAGGACAACTGAAAATAAAGAATTGCTAAGTGAGGAAGTAAATTACCCTAAAATGAGAATTACCTTTTAAGCAAATCAATTACAAAAATTGAATTCCAAATCTTCCAATAAAGTAGCAATGCAAAATGGAGAAGAAGAGCTCAAGAGAGAGTTGTGTAGCCACTAAGTAAACCCTAATATGCATAATGATAGTCCGAAAGTCGTAGCTCAACCTTATATACTTCCTAGGAAACAACCAAACATTTAAATGAGAAATACAAGTTTCAAGGAAATTAGGTGACTGTGCACTGGTGCACAGACATTCTGCGCTGGTGTAGATGCTGTGATTGGTTGGTTTGGGTGGCTAGTTGCACCGGTTGACAAGGAAGGTTGCACCGATTGAAACTTGCTCTGCTGAAATCTCTTCATTTAGGCAAAGTGGTGCACCAGTTGGTGCACCGGTTGAAAGTTGCTCTGTTAGAAAAACTGCAAAGTTGCATCGGTTGAGAGGAATTGTGCACCGGTGCAGGTGTTCAATTTGTGCCGGATACGTCTGTGCCAATGCATCAACCACATCAACAAAGCTCTAACAAGTTCCACATTCACTTTAATTGCTTCCAATCATCGAATTTAGTCCTGAAAACTTGAAAAAAGGAATCTACCACCAAAAGCATTATATCACGAAATATATGGAATAACCATAAAGAATATGCAAAAAGGAATTGAATTAGCCCCAAGTATATGCAAGTTTAGGGGCTAGTCACAACCCCCAACTTCAACGTTGGTCGTCCCGAGCAATGTAGAACAAAAGAATACTTAGAAGAACCAAAAGTGTTTATATGCACGTCGGTAAGATCAACCATTCATTCCCCGAAGTGGGATAATGCCATAAGGTTAGGTGGGAAGATTCATCCAAAAACAATCATTTATGAGCCAAACGTATATGTAGCCTCAATTCCAAATCTCACGTAGGTAGCAAGAGATATCCCTCAACGCACACAAGAATTTTTGACACACCATGCATATAATATGGAAGTGAATGAAGTGCACAACTAACATTTTACCCGAGAAGGTCAAAGAACGACAACAACCACAATATATTGCACGAAAATGGTCACAAAATGGATTCAATGCATAACACATGCCACATTCACAAGTGATCATTCAAAAGACTTTTTGGCTTTTGACATGCAAGGTGATCAAAAAAAGGAAAAACAACATGGATAGTGGCCAATGTAAGCTTGGAAATCTACCCTTCCGCTATCCATCATATATCTATAAAAACAAAAGGAGCCAAAAGGAGGCTATCACAATTGTGTCAAGTCCTACACATCCTCCTACTACAACTAAAATGACTCACTTCCTCCATTCATCTCCTCTTCTTCTTCCTCCTCCTCACTTGTTTCCTCGACTGGGGGAATACTTTGTGCCCGATGTGCTTTCAATGTGGCTAGTTTGCCATGCCACTTCCGCCCGCAGTTTCACCATCTCCTTCCTATCCTGCTTCCGCTCCTTCCTTGCGATTTTAGTTTCTTTGATCAATATGGAATTTTGACAAAAGATCTTTCTCCACCAAGATTCCACCCTCTGGTTAGAATCTAAAACTGGAGCTACCGGTGGTGCCGCCAGCGGAGGAATAGGTAGGGTAATCTTGGAGAGCTTGGCACTTTTAGTGAGTGATGCAGCAGTGATAGGGCCGAGATCTCCCTTGATGTAATCCTTGTCGTTCACCTTCACCCCTTGTCTCTTACACAACTCGGTAATCATGAACGGAAATGGGAGTTTGAGCTTAAGTGTTGCATCCGTCATGATACCAACTAATTGGTAGAAAATCCACAACGCCCAGTCACAAGAGAAATCATTGTTCATGAACACATACAAAAGCTCTATGGATTTTTCGGTAGGTCAATGTTTGGACCTCCGAGGGAAAAGGTTATAATGTATTACCTTGGAGACCATACGGTAATCGGTCTTGAAGAACCCGAGTTGGTAAATACCGGCATAGTGATGGGGATCCGAATAGATAGCTCGCTTGATCTCCCCTCCATCAATAGGCTTGCCCTCTACTCTAGGATATTTATTAGTTTCGATAGTAGGATGAATATAGCCTAAATACTCGGCAATCATACCCGGAGTGATGACTACCTTCCATAATTCTATCTTGAGAACCATTGGCAAAATCAACAATCGGATCCATGGTTTTATAAAAGTCCAATACCATAGATTTCTTTCAGTCCGTAGACTTTGAATGTCCACTTGTCGCTCGCAATGAATCCCCCTAGTAGGTACGATGTCATCCCATCATTTTTGTGCTTCGGTGGTGAGTTGACTTGCCGATTTTCTCTTCTTGGTTGGCTCCACCCTTTCCGCTTTCGTGTCGGGAACTGGAGGTGGAGCTCCTTTCTTCCTTGGGTGTGCTCCTTTCTTCACCACAGAGGCCGTCACAAGAGGTCAAAGACGCAACCCCATCAAAACCCAAAATAGCCATGGAAACATCGGGGCAAGCTCAAGAATGGAGGTTGGAAGGTGAGCGGGGCAAGGGTTCTAGCCATGGTGAGTGAGAAAGGTAGATCTTGGTGAGGAATAGGAGATATTGCAGGAGATTTTTAGGTTTTGTGGAGGATTTGAGAGTTAGGGTTTGGTTGGAGATTTTCGGATTTTGAGAAGGGTTGAAGAGAGAGAGAGAGATTGGGAATGGGATTTAGAAGAAATTGAAAGGTTTCTTTGTGGGTAAATGAAGTGAACCTGGAGAGGGAAGACTTTGGGGGAGAAATTTGGAAGATTTTGAGGTGGTAGGTGGAGGAATTAAAGAGGGAAGTTGGAAAAATTCGAAAATTTCAAACCCAGATTTTTCTGCAGAGGCCCGTTGCACCGGTGCAAACTTGAGGTCAACTAGTGCACCGAAGAAAATTCACCGGTGTAGGATGAAGCCCTACCGGTTCAAACTTGCTCTGATCACTGGAGAAGGATTTCAACCGGTGCATCAACCGGTGCATCTGTATGTTTGGTCAGTTGCACCGGTGCAATAAGAATGTCAACCGATTCAAAGTTGCTCTGTTTGAGTTGCACCGGTTCAAGTGGTTGTTGCACCGGTTGGAGAAGACCATCATGTAAAACTTGAAAAGCAAATGGCTAATTTTTGCCACTAAGCGTACACCAGTGACACAAGTACTACCCCCCAATCACGGAACCAAGTTTTCCCCTAAACACTAGTCCACCCAACATCAGTTTGACTAGGTTTACAGAATGGTTTGATTCTTTGGCTATGGCAAAGGTTCAATGGGACACTTTTGGTGGTTTACTCATTAAAACAAATGCCTCGAGTCATTTCACTTGATTCTGTGGGGATGCATGCACTACCCAATTCATGACATATCACACAATACAAATAGTGGAGTACGAATGAAACGTATGAAGTGGACCATGGTGTATCCAAAGAATGAATCTCCACTACAACGTATGCAATGAAAAATTGAATTCGAACTTCACTTCACACCAAAAAAATGATGGTATATCCACAAGATACAAGAAAAATTTGGCACAACTTACCCATGCATTGCACATAAAAAATAAATTTCCATTGCTCGCAAGAACAAATATTCATGTAAGTACGAACCCCCACCCCCAACTTGAATGAAAGCATGTCCTCGTGCGAGAAATGGAAAGTGAAAAGAAGTACTTACGTGAAGTGTTGGCATTTTTATTTGTTTCACGTTGCTTCACGTGTTAACCTATAATTTAACTTGACAACCACAACTACCACAACATGAAGGTTATAAAGATAGTGCTATGTTAATAACTACAAATATATTATTGTTAGTTTTCGGGGTAGATCACTACTCAATAGGTTGTATCCTCAGTTTTTATGAGAAATGCTCCAATCGAATTTCATGACCATCCATACTTTTTATATGTCCATTCGAGCACAGAAAAACACTAAATATATCTCATTCTCCATGGATTTAACGTCTCCTAGATGCATGATGGCACACTTCATTTAGCATTACCGGAGGATGGTTCATCCACATAATGAGGATCCACCAAGTCCTCCTCCACTTCGTCTAACGGAAAGTTCTCTAAATATGGTTTGAGATATTGGCCATTAACTTTGAAGATTTGATTGTTAACCGGGTTCAAAACATCAATCCCCCCGTGAGGGTAGATATAATGAATAAAATATGGACCAACCCAACGTGACCTCAATTTCTCGAGGAAGAGATGTAACCGGGAATTATAAAGTAAAACTTTTTGTCCCACCACAAAATTCTTTCTTTGAATGTTCCGATCATGGAAATCCTTGACTTTTGTCTTGGAGATCCGAGAATTTTGGTAAGCATCATTCCTAATTTCATCAAGCTCATTGAGTTGGAGCTTCCAGTGAACACCAGCCTCCGGGAGTCTAAAGTTCATGGATTTAATAGACCAATAAGCTTTGTGTTCCAACTCTATGGGCAAATGGCAAGCTTTGACATATACCAATTGATATGGTGACGCCCCCAAAACCATTTTATATGCCGTGCGGTATGCCCACAAAGCATCCATCAATCTTGAAGACCAGTCTTTGTGGTCAGGGTTGACCATCTTCTTAAGGATGTGTTTGATGTTATGGTTTGCCAATTCGGCTTGGCCGTTGGTTTGCAGATGGTAGGCCATAGAGACCTTGTACGTGATCGCATACTTCCGCATTAATGTTGCAACCACTCGGTTGCAAAAATGGGTCCCTTGGTCACTAATTATGGCACGGGGCATGCCAAAGCGGGACAAAACATTCTCCTTTAAAAATGACATGACCACCTTGTGATCATTGGTCCGGGTCGCAATTGCTTCAACCCATTTGGAAACATAATCTACCACAAGCAAGATATAGATGTAACCATGAGAATTTTGGAATGGCCCCATAAAATCAATTCCCCAATAGTACAAAATCTAAATGACCAAAATAGGCGATAATGGCATCATGTTCCGGCGTGTAACTCCGCCAAGTTGTTGGCATCGTTCACATGTTTTGCAAAAATTGAAAGAGTCTCGGAATATGGTGGGCCAATAGAAACCACATTGTAGCACTTTCAACATCGGGGACACATCGTCGAACAATTTGGCCCGGGCAGACATAGGGGTCATCGAAGACATAATTTCTCACCTCAAAAAGGAATCGAGGGGCATCTTGGGCGGACCAATGTTCAGGTATCTTGCCCGTTGTGAGATAATTGACTGTGTCCACATACCATGGGCATAGAGATACCACAAAAAGTTGCTCATCAGGAAAATGTTCAGAAATAGGCCTAGAAGAATGATCGTTGAACTCAAGGCGCGACAAATGGTCGGCCACTACATTCTCAACACCCTTCTTGTCCTTTATAATGAGATCAAATTCCTAGAGCAATAGTATCCATCGAATGAGATGTGTCTTGACATCTTGCTTGGACAACAAATACTTCAATGCGGCATGGTCGGTGAAGACCATAATTGGAGAGCCAATAAGGTACGAGCGAAACTTGTCAAGCACAAATACCACCGCCAATAACTCATTTTCAGTGGTGGTGTAATTGACTAGAGCATCGTTCAGCGTTTTGCTTGCATAATGAATCACACAAGGACCACTTTCCCTATATTGTCCAAGAACCACACCGATAGCATAGTCGCTAGCATCACACATGAGTTCAAAAGTCAAACTCCAATCCGGTGCTTGGACAATCGGGGGTGTGGTGAGCATGGACTTGAAGGTTTGAAAAGAGGAGTCACATTCACTCGTCCACTCAGATGGTGTATCTTTGGCAAGCAATTGACAAAGCAGACGAGAAATGGCACTAAAATTCTTAATGAACCGCTGGTAAAAACCGGCATGTCCAAGAAATGACCGAATATCTTTGACACAGTTAGGGATTGGGAGGTTGGAAATGAGTTCAATTTTGGATTTATCCACCTCAATCCCTTTAGCCAAAATGACATGGCCTAAAATGCAATGGTGCCAAAAATGCTTACAACCTCAAGTGTATTCTAAAGTGAGGTAGCCCAAAGCATAGGGAAAGGACGCATGTAGTACAATACTTGGAAAGTCCGAGGTCAAATCCTGAGGGAGGTGTTGGTATAATACGAATGAAAGTGTTTCTTTTTGGGATTTTTGGATTTATGGCGATAGGTGGCCAACCAATTGATTTAAGAATGATTTAACCTAAGGTACACCTAAAGGATTGAAATGAATAAATTTGACAGAGGGATAGGCCATAGGTCCGGTCATCATAGGTTAGGGGCGTTGCAAGTCTTCGGGAAGAATTAGAGTGGCTAAGTTAGAAGATTTTCCCAATGGTTCCCCACATGGCAATACATCGAGCACTTGGAATGACATAGCTCTAAGAGATACTTGTGCCAAGAGTGACTTGACAACAAGCAACCAAAGAGGTAACAATCCCAAGTCAAGACCGAATTTAGGGAAAACCCAAGGAAAAATCAACAACGATCCACAAATACGAAGAAATGCAAACCTTAACCATGGACATCCTAACCCATGGTCATTCCCAAAGGAACTACTCACTCATAGCCATAATTCAAACTTAATATTTAAAGAGGACAATAAGAAATCAACCCACTACTGAAAATGAAGAATTGCTAAGTGAGGAAGTAAATTACCTTAAAATGAGAATTACCTTTTAAGCAAATCAATTACAAAAATTGAATTCCAAATCTTCCAATGAAGTAGCAATGCAAAATGGAGAAGAAGAGCTCAAGAGAGAGTTGTGTAGCCACCAAGTAAACCCTAATATGCATAATGATAGTCCAAAAGTCATGACTCAACCTTATATACTTCCTAGGAAACAACCAAACATTTAAATGAGAAACACAAGTTTCAAGGAAATCAGGCGATTGTGCACCGGTGCACAGACATTCTGCACCGGTGCAGATGCTGTGATTGGTTGGTTTGGGTGGATGGTTGCACCGGTTGACAAGGAAGGTTGCACCAGTTGAAACTTGCTCTGCTGAAATCTCTTCATTTAGGCAAAGTGGTGCACCGGTTGGTGCACTGGTTGAAAGTTGCTCTGTTGGGAAAACTGCAAAGCTGCACCGGTTGAGAGGAATTGTGCACCAGTGCAGGTGTCCAATTTGTGTAGGATACGTCTATGCCAATGCATCAACCACATCAACAAAGCTCCAACAAGTTCCACATTCACTTCAATTTCTTCCAATCATCGAATTTAGTCCTGAAAACTTGAAAAACAAGGAATCTACCACCAAAAGCATTATATCACGAAATATATGGAATAACCATGAAGAATATGCAAAAAGGAATTGAATTAGACCCAAGTATATGCAAGTTTAGGGGCTAATCACCCACACTGTTTAAGGATGCCCATGACTTCTGCAAGACATGCCTTAGGTGCCAGAAAACTGGAAATATATCCTGCAGTTATATGCTGCCGTTGTCTGAAATTTTAGTTCTTGAGATCTTTGATGTGTGGGAAATAAACTTTATGGGACCGTTTCCATGCTCATATGGGAATGAGTACATTTTAGTGGCAGTGGATTAAGTCTCGAAGTGGGTAGAAGTGGTATCCAAAAAAACTAACGATCACAAGGTGGTCATCAAGTTCTTGCACTCTAATATTTTTACACGATTTGGCTACCCACGAGCAATTATCAGTAATGAGGGCACCCACTTCCTTAATAAGTATTTTGCGCCCCTTGTCCAGAGGTATTCCATCACGCATATATAAGGTGGCAACACTATATCATCCGCAGATAAGTGGCCAGGTAGAAGTGTCGAATTGGGAAATTAAGAGGATTCTTGAAAAACGGTTAGGCACGACCAAAAGGATTGGTCTCTAAGATTAGATGATGCACTTTGGGCCTACCGTACAGCCTATAAGATACCCACTGGCATGTCTCCCTACTGACTAGTTTTTGGGAAGGTGTGACATCTATCTGTAGAGCTTGAGCATAGGGCCATGTAGGCCATAAGGCAACTAAACCGTGATATCACTGTTGCCGGACTAAATCGAAAGCTCCAAATTTTAGAGCTGGAAGAGTTGAGAAACAAAGCATACGAGAGTTCACAATTTTATAAAGATAGGACTAAGGCATTTCACAATAAAAATATAATAAAAATTCCTTGGGATTTGGCATGAAAGTGTGGCTTTTTAATTCTAGATTGAAACTCTTTCCATGAAAATTGAGGTCTCGGTGGGATGGTACTTTTATCATAACTCGTAACTTCCACCACGAGGCCATTGAAATAAAAGATCCACGTATTGGCATTGTTTTCATTATTAATGGTCAATGGCTCAAGTCTTGTGTAGAAGGAATAGACGAAGGAATCAAGCATGGGACCACCGTAGAAGCAATATTGTTGGTGGGTCCCATTTATAATGAATAATGAGCCTTAATGAGTCTATGAGACTTAAAATCCATGGAGGTTAAGATGCCTTCAGTGTTTTTTGTGCTATAACGACTGCTTGCCTGTCTAGTATAGCTGCCCGCATAGCTAGCCTTAGTGATGTCTTATCTAGGATTACCTCGGTAAAGTACAAATGGTTGTAAAAGGCGATTGGAGGTCTCTCAATAATGGATAAGCCACAAAGAGCGCCTGAGAGAGACTAACATGTTGAATACCGACCTACCCAAGAATACTGGGATACTCTTTCTCTAATGCATTACTAAGTGAGTGAAATGGGGAGAAAAGAATGACTCGTATGTTCCATGACGGAATGGTGAATTATTTTAGTTGTTTATTCTATCTGCAAATTTTTGCTTTGTGTTTTTGTTGGACTAACATGCATGACAACTTGGCCCAAGTTGGGGGATGCCACTCATGTCTATATTTTGCAGCTCTCAAGGTGATATCTCTCTCCTTTACTTAGGTGTCCTATTTACTCTATGTTTATGGCCAATGAGGACATTGTCCGATTTAAGTTGGGGGATGAGGGTATTCATGCATGCTTTCAGTCATGTGATTTTTTTGCTAAGCCCAATTATGACCTGATTTAACTTTGGTACTTGTTAATAGTTGAGGAGTGTCATACAGTAGAGTATTGATGTATTTTTATTATTTTATTTAAACTTGAGAACTTGGGCACAAATAAAGAGAAATGAACGTAATGAAAATTTCATTGGACTTAGTTCATTATCTGTGCTTGGATAGAGTTTTTCTACAATCATATTGCACATGCACATTCAGGATGATTTAAGATTTGGATTTTGTATACACACTTGATCTAGCTTGGTGAGTGAAGTGGGGGTTTTGCTTTCCGATCATCTATGACTGAATCCTCCACCCGGTTGTACAAATAGAACATGTTAGGCTACCGGTAATGCCGCCGTTGAATCTTCCGATGATAAAGTCAGCGAGAGTTCTATATATATAGAGAGAGCAATTTTATAGAGTTTAGGCTTGGGATATCATGTACCTTAAATATAGAATGCTCTTCTCCTTTTATAGAATCATTGTCGAGTGGCTGGTATGCGCTTTGGCATGAGTGGACCTCTAATCAGGCCTCCTGGGACAGTGCGCCTATCCTGTCTTGTGCATATGGGTGGTTGAGTGGCAGGACAGTGGTTCACAATATTGGGCAACTGGAAAGCTGAAAAAGGGGACTCATATGCTGCAGGAATCCCAGAAAGTTGATTCTCTACCAGGTGTGTGCCTGCCATGAGCGGGGAATCCGGAATGCTGTCCCCCAGGAGAATCTTCCCTACATTCGAGGCCGCATACTGTCTGGCCGAAGGGTCTCCCTTCGATACCCTGCACCGTCGGCCAAGAGCTATCCCGGGCAGTAAGACTTCCATACCGAAGTGAGCCCAGGGAACCCCCACTATCGGCCCTACCTTGGTCGGTCGCTCGACTACTACCTGATGGGCTAGATCTTAGGCTGGATATCCATAGCTTGAGCCTCCTTTCTCAGTTCGGCCCCTAACAATAGCCCTTCAACCCCTTTGGCAAAGACATCTTGGCCAAAGTAGAGTTGACTTGAATTTGTAGGAATGCATCGGTAGAGAAGAGGCGCGGCCAGACCTATCCTTGATGTGTCTGGGGATTTCAACTTCTGACAATATGATAACTATCATTTTGGGATATGATTATGTGTCGCATTTTGTGCTGCTAGCATGTTTGTCAAGACGTCACTTCTGCAAATGTCAGTCCCAGATTTGAACAGGAAGTTGGAAGGATGTGACGTGAGTCCACATAGCGCACTATCGTTGGTCGGTGTTGCGACTGATGTGACTGGTTATGCGTGTGGCTATTATCTGGTGGCATCAGTTTATTTTTCATTTAATGTCGCAATGAGTGATGTCGCTTAACCTGCTATCCCGGTCGGCCGGTCATACGCTCCTTTTCCCGCCCAAAGCTTGGCTATTTATACCTTATTCTACGGCAGACCATTTCCACCATTTGGAATTACGTTGAAGCCCTACCTCTTTCTTTAGGTGATTTTCGTCCACCTTGCTCAGTGATTTCTGGCAAGACTTCAGCAGGCTTCTTCTTCCTTTTTCGTTCTTAGGTATGCTGCTATGTTCCCCGTTGTGTCCTCAATTGTTTCCTGCCATGGTTTTGGAGCTTTTCCCCTGGTTTGGCCATGGGGTTAGCCTCCCAAGGCCTGCAAGGATGCCAGAACACTATGCCTCCATTACTTTAGAGCGTCTTACTGCCTGTCGACGGGGCTGTGCTACCCTGTTACCTGGTGGTTTGCCACCCACCTGAGTGTTTTATCTTTTATGTGCTTTATTGTCTGGGCTATTTTTGGACCACCCAGTGGTGCCTCTCTGCTTTCCTCTTTAGGTTTATTCATGGCGCCGAAGAAGCGGTCTAACAAGTTCTATGTGCACTTATCTTCAAAGTCGGCCATCAGGGTGTTCAGGAAAGAGTATGATATCCCAAACGACATCCACATCTCTCTTTCCCCGGTCGGTAATACAGAACCAGGGTCATCGCATATCCACATCCACATTCCTGCCATCATCGAGGGAGGCGTACGGTTTCCCTTCCACTCCATTCTGAGTTGGTTTTTCGGTCAGCTTCACCTTACGCTGTCATAGATGACGGCAAACATTTTCAGAATCATAATGGGGGTGGTTAAGCTGAACAAAAACCTTCGAGAGAGGGTCAATCTCGAGGATATTTTTGGTTGTTATCTCCTTAGTTTTAATAGGAAGTCCCAGAAGTACTACTTCGATAGGAGGCCGAGTCAGTCGGGTCTCATTGTCGACCTGCCGGATTTTAACAAATATGCCGACAATTACATAATCGTCTCTGGTGCCTTTCAATCCCTGGAGGGCCCCTACAAGGTTCCCTTTGCGCCCGGTGCTCTAGGTGAGTTTTTTTCTTTCAACTTTGATCGACGACCGTTGCAACACATTGCTAACTTGTTGTGCTTTATTTTGCAGACGTCGGCACTATTAACAGCCTGAGGTTCAAACCCGACTTGGACAAGATCAAGCAGATTTCTAAGCTTTCTTTGTCCTGGCATTCGGATCCCATTCTGCTCGAGTATATGCCTTTGTATACTCATACTTTGGAGTCTCGGCAAGCTTCAGTTGATAGTACCAAAGAAGAAGAGGAGATTGCCATGAGAAGAAGGTCGAGGAACATTGTTGAAGACCTATTTAGACAGCCCTCGCCCAAGCCGATCCTGAGGTGGTCATCACGGCCCAACTATATCATCGGAGGGCCCCAATTGCCGATGAGTTAAAAGAGGCATGCGCCCGCAAAAGGGTACGGCTCACCGAAGAGTCTTCTCAGGCTGCTGCCGATGTCGGTGTTGAGTCTTTGGAGTCCGCGCAGCCGATGGGGGCTGCTGACAAGGAGGGGGCTATGGTGCCAAAATGGGCTCTCGATCTTCAGTTTGAATGCTACGGCCCAGTGGCAACCGACAGCGTGGCCGAGAGCCCCGTTTTGGCCCTGGCCCAAGCTTTCTCTCTGCCAAAGGATGTAGAGGCTCTTCTGATAGACGTCATAACTTGTTTTCATTAGATGATGTGCTTCGCCATCCAGGTATGCATTCTCTATTTGTTTGCATTTTTTTGATATTTCTCTTCGGCTCGGCTTTGCAGATATCTTGATTGGCAGATAATGTTTGTCGGTGTCAGTGTCGAGGAGCACATCGGTGAGCTGATCCGGTCTTCTCATGCAGCTCAGCAGGATAGTGAGAAGAGTCTTTCAATGCTGGATGAGGCCAATCGTTCTTCCACAGAGCTGACCGAGAAGGCGAAGGCCTTAGAAGATAGTCTTGCCAATAAGGAGACAAAGAATGCTCGCCTGAAGGCCAAAGCTGAGAAGGCCCGGGCCGAGCTTGACAAGGAGAAAAAGAGGATGGCTAACCTGGAGGACATCGGCTACAACAAAGGCTATGACGAAGCCGATGCAGAATACAACCAGCAAGTCATCACCATCTGGTACATGTGCTTCCAGAAAGGCTGGGTTTGTGGCTTAGTCTTCATCAGGGTAAAGGATGATGCCGAGTTAGTCGGTACCATCCATACAGCTGCTTTTGCCATCGATGGGGCTTGGCTTAGCAGACTGTCGGCTTATAAAGATGATGGGGCCGAGCCTGCTGCTATCAAATCTTCTGTGCCTAGAGCCTGATGGTCTTCTTTTTTATTTATTGCTGTATTTTTGGGTCTGGAATGACTTCTGACTGGATCTTTGCATTTGTAAATACTTTTGAAATTTACTAACTTCTTTGTTTTGGCCTGCTTGTTGTTTTCAATTGTTTTGTACTATCCCTCTCCCCCTAGCCGAGGATGGGTTTCTGATGATTGGAACTTCGGTCCTTGGCTTGAGAATCTGTCGGCTTTTCATACTTCTGTTATTAGTTGAAGAATGTTGGGCAACGATTTTGCCTTTGCTTCGGAAATACCAGCGAACAGCTGCATGCACATTTTATAGATGAACGACAATTATGCTCATTCGGTAATACCACTGAATAGCTACTTGCACGTTTTATAGATGAACGTCTATTATGCTGCTTCGGCAATACCACCGAATAGCTGCATGTACGTTTTATAGATGAATGGCAATTATGCTACTTCGACAATACTACCGAATAACTGCTTGCATGTTTTATAGACGAATGACAACTATGCTGCTTTGGCAATACCACTGAATAGTTGCTTGCACGTTTTATAGACGAACAACAACTATGCTGCTTTGACAATACCACTGAACAACTGCTTGCACATTTTATAGATGAACAACAACTGTTCTACTTTGGCAATACCACTGAACAGCTGCATGCACATTTTATAGATAAATGACAACTGTGCTGCTTCGGCAATACCATTGAACAAAAAGATAGACAATTTCTTCGAGATGAACAATTGCAAAAACCATTCCATTGATAAGCAAGGGCCCTATGCCATAGTACAATTTGCTCAGTGATAATATCTTCTCAGATTGGTTGCATTCCATGGTCTTGGTATCAGTATGCCATCCAATCCTTTGAGTCTATAAGCCCCAGTTCCTACCTGGCCGCTCACTTTGTACATCCCTTCTCAGTTGGGACCGAGCTTGCCATTAAAACTTTTGTTCTTGTTCCCAACCACCTTTCTCAGAACGAGATCATCTGTTTTGAATGCTCTAGGCCGAACCCTTCGAGAGAAATTCCTTGCTACCCCTTGCTGGTATGATGCTAGTCCGATCCTAGCTGAATTTCGTCTCTCTTCGTCCAGGTCTAGGTCTTTCTCTATTGCTGTATTATTGGAAGATTCATCAAATGTTTCGGTTCTGATGGTCGACAGTCTGACTTCTAGTGGTATAACTGCTTCTATGCCAAAGGCTAGTGAGAATGTGGTTTGTCCTGTGGAGCACCGAGGAGTCATTCGGTAGGCCCACAAGACACTGGGGAGATATTCAACCCATCTGCCTTTCGCCGCTTGGAGTCTTTTCTTGATTCTGCTGCAAATTGTCTTTTTTGAAGCTTCAGTGTAATACCCATTTCCTTAGTATAATTTAATATTTCCTTTAAGGTATTATACACCAATAATATATTTAAACATGGTTAGTGGTCATGGTGGACCTTGAGTATGGTAACCTTGAGGATTATAATGTTAGAGTAATTTTGGGATTATTTGGGTTGAAATAAGGATAGGAAGATTGATTGAGGTAAATTGTGGTGATGATTCACCATTTTAATATTTGAGGAAATTAAGTTCGGAGCTTGTATAGGCTTGAGGAAGTCATAGAATGACTTTAGGATGTCATTTTGGGGTTTATAATGATGGGGAAATGTTGGGGTTTGAGTTTGGAGGGTTGGGGATGAGTTTGGAGGTCTTTGGAACAATTATGTTTGCCTCGTCCGGACCATGTTTGAGGTTTGTCCGGACGAGTGAGCAAAACAATTTTGGGAAAATTTCGGATTTGGTCATCCAGACGACGGGTTGTTCCCGTCCGAATGAAGGTGTTCATCTAGACGAAGGTCTTGGCTCGTCAGGACAAAGGGTCACAGACAATTAATTTTTTTAAGACGTTTTGGATTCTTTTCAATAAGGTGTCGGTTGGGGGACTTCCAAAACACTTAGGAATCATTTGGGAACATTCTATACTCATTTTATATCATACTTGAACTCTAGAAAGAGAGAGAGAGAGAGAGAGAGAGAGAGAGAGAGAGGGAAGCGCTTGGAAGCCATTGATGACTTGAGGAAGAAGAAGTGAACTTGAAGGAAATTCATCTTTATATTGTAAGTCCTTGTAAGTAAATTTCCTATAGACTTTGATACACTTTGATTTCCTATTTTGGGAAGGGATTAAATATGTATACTTCATGCTTATACATGGATATTGTGGGATGGAAAATCCTAGGAAGGGAAATGGGGATAGGGTGACTAGATGTAGTGTTAGTCTCTGAATATGATGCAAACTCTTTGGGTATGACACTTAAACTTTGTTTTAATGATAAGAACATGGGGTTTGGACTTCATTATCAAGTATGATTATCTAGTAGTGATGATCTACAAGTATATTAGAGGAAGTTTCAGATTTTAAGGAAGGAATCCCTATGAAATAAAGTATATGTGAATGTGACTTGTAGATGTGGGGTAATCCTTGAAACAATAGGTATAATGAGTTATATATATTGATTATTGTCCCGTCCATGTCGTCTTTGCACTGATTTGTAAAATATACTTCACAGGGGCAAGTGTAGAGAACCGGGATTCACCGGATAAAAGAAAGGGAATCATCAATTAAGTGGTATCAGTGAGTGTATAGTGATACATTTCTTTAGTACATGTATGTGTACTTTAGATCTATTTTTATAATTGTATCACATTGGAAAGTGCATTGGCATGCATTGCATTGGTACATACATACAAATGATTTTGGAAAGTATTTGGCCTTTGGGCTTAGTTTTCGGAAGGAAATGGCCTTCGAGTATTGTTTTGGAAAGGTTTTGGAAAGCTATATATATGTATTTACGAATGGAAATGGTTTCTTTACAAAACAATTGTGGAACAATAATGAAGGATGATTGTGCCTTGTTGGCTATGAGGGACACTCCTTTTTACATGTTGAAAGTGGGTTGCGATCTCAGTGACATGTAATGAATGATATTGTGGCTTCATCCGGCCAGTGACATGTTGAAGCTAGTTTGCGACCCTAGTGACATGTTGGAAAATGACTTATATGCGAAAGCTATTTTGAAAGGGGCATGAGATGTTCAAACTCTTTGAAAAGGGACTGCAGGTCCAAGTTATATCTATGTATGAGATATGCATGTGATGCAAGTTTTGGAAAGAAAAGGGGACTTGAGGGTCCGTGTTTTAGAAAGTGTTTTGTTTCATGACTTGGTTAAGTTATTTGCATGAGATGTATCTTTCCATTACTTATTATTTTTGAAAAGCATTTTACTTATGCTTACCTTGCATTGGAATAAGAAATATATTATTCACTCTGTTTTCCTTGTGTTTTTGGATACTTGGAAAGCAGGTCATGACATGTAGCAGTCCACTACAAAGCTTAGGATTCGGTGGTGAGTAGAGGAGAAGGTGTTGTTTTGGAAGCTTGTACATTTACCTTACATGTTCAGTTTATGCAGTGTCTTGGGAAAGACTTGTAATGAATCCTTGTTAGTAACGTTTGGAGATTGTAGACTTTTAAGGTCATGTTTAGTTTATCTTTTGTTGGTACTCAAACATATGTGTTGGTAATGACTTAGTAAGATATAATGATGTACTACTTGGGTTGCATTTCATAGTGCAATAAA
>NMUG010000556.1:0-21588 GCA_002855965.1 Monotropa hypopitys | reverse complement strand
TATTCGCCTCTTTTTATTTGTATCAGAGTAGCGCAGACGTTCATGTAATAATAGTGTATTGAGTAGTGTGTGTGGTAGATAGCACTTTACCCATTTTATTTGGATACTCTTACCTATTTAACACTTCTTAAAAAAAATCTTAAATTTTGGGAGTGTTACATGTTAAGTTTTATGTAGTTGTTTCAGACTATCAGAAATGTTTAGTTTATGTTTTAATTTCAAATAGTTTTAAGTTTAAAGTTTTAATAAAATAGTTTATCCAAAATTGTTGTTTGAATTTAAGAAATCAGAGTTTGTGAGATTTTAGTCCATCCTAATCCATATTTTTTGGTCGGGGTGTGACATTTCGGTATCAGAGCATAGCTTTAATAATCCTCAGTGGTTAAAGTGAGATGAAGAATTGGGTAATAGAAAAGTTAGGAAGTTATGGCCAAGATAGTGGACATAGGAAGTTGAGTTACGTTGAGAGTTAGGAAATACGGAATTTTCTAACCTGCTAATAATGTTTTCTATGTTCTTGTGATTGTATCTATATTTATTAGATAATCAGAATCAAAGATGGAACACGAACATGAAAATCGACCAGAAGGTGAAGCATCTACAGCATCAGGACCACAACGGAGGAATGAGAATGTGCCGATTGAGGAACCAGTTCAAGCTGATATGACGGATACACAGAGAATATTAGCTGCAATGACTGAGGAAAGAGAAGATAGGGCAGCATTTAGGAGATGACAGACACAACAAGCTAACACAGGTACTGGATTTTTAGAAAGGTTTAAGAAGTTATTCCCTACTGAGTTTGAAGGATCTACTAATCCTATAGATGCTGAGAATTGGTTAAGAAGTATAGAAAGAGTTTTAGTAGCAATGGGTGTTAATGATGAACAAAGAGTGATTCTAGCTACTTTTAGTTTGAAAGGTCAAGCCTTAGTTTGGTGGGAGGCAATTCAGAGACAGTTGACAGCCCCATTACCTGGTGTGCAACCAGCTAGGCCACAAGTCATAACATGGAATAGGTTTGTTGAGATATTTAAAGATCATTATTGTCCTGAGGCTTATAGGTTTGAACAAGAGGCTGCATTTATCCGTTTAGAATAAGGGAGAATGTCAGTAGTAGATTATGAAGCTAAATTTGCGGAGTTATCTAGGTATGCACCTAAGCTAGTTGATACTGAGGCAAAAAAATGTAGGAGATTTAGAAGTGGTTTAGAAACAAATGTGACAACGAGGTTAACATCATTTAAAGAACGAGATTATGCTGATTTGGTAGACATGGCAAGACAAATAGGAAAAGATGTACAAGGAATGTATGACAAGAGGCAAGAGTTTAAGAAGAGGAAAATGAGACTAGTGGTTATGGGAAATTGGAAAGCAAAATGAGTCGAAGTGGGAGTAAGCCTAAAGAGGAAATATTTGTAAATCGGGGAGAACCTTATAGGTGTTTTAAGTGTGGATCATACGATCATCATATTAAAGATTGTCCAGAGAAAGGAAGGGGAGTTAGATGTTTCAAATGTGGTGAGATAGGTCATATTGCAAGATAGTGCACAGAATCGCAAGAACTAGTGGGATCAGTAGCAGGAAGTACTCCAATGGGACGAGGAGGAGGAGCAAGTGGAAGTGTGGGTCAAGGCAGCAGAGTGGGAGGTCAAGCAATGGCACCAGGAAGAGTATTTCAGATGATTCAACGTCAAGAGGAACCAGATCAAAATAAGGAAGCAGGTATTCTAAATTTTTAGCATAAAAAATATTACTATTGTTTAGGAATTGTGTAGATACCTTGGAGATCTACTTTAGAAGAATGTTAAATAAACGTAAGAAGATAAATTATTATATGATGTTAATGTTTGATGTTTGATAATGAGTTGTGATTTCGAAGAGAATTACGTGTCATTTTGACACCTAGATATTACCTTTATGTTCAGATGAAATCAGTGTTAGGCCAACGTCCCTTTCGTTTGAAGATACTGAGCAAGTACCTAGTTGTGATTCTATCTTTGGATAAATGATTCACTATCATGTAGAGAAGAAAATGTTAATAAAGAAAATTTGAGATATTGATGTGATTTCGGGGACGAAATCTCCTAAGAGGGGGAGAATTGTAACACCCGTCCTAAAAATTTAACGATTAAGTTAATTAAATCATGTTTATTGTTAACATTATGTTAAATAATGAATTTATTAGTTAAATGATGACATTAGCAATGGAAAATAATAATGTTGGGAAGCTTTGAGAAATTTATTAAAATTATTTTGGAATTTTGTAGGATTATTTGAGGTATTAGAAATTAAATAAAGCTGATTGAATGTTTTAATAAAGTTTGGGGTCTTAGTGAAAGGATTGGAAGTTTAAGGTTAATCTTATGCTTGAAGTAGAAAAATTTGAAGATTTTTGTCTTAGATATCGGTATCTGGCTTTGCCAAGATACCGGTATCTTAGGAAGGTTGGGCAACCGGGACCCTAGAAACTGGTATGCTTATGAGGTATCTTGGGTTAGCTTTAGATATCGATATCTTAGCCACCAAGATACCGGTATCTGAGGAGTTCGGATCAGATTTGACTATGGCGGAGAAATCTAAGATGAGGTTGGATACGTGTAAGAATCGATATACACAATGTTAGGCCATGCAATACGTGTAAGGATTGATCTTTGCATGGTTGAGGTGTCATAGATTGGATTGCTAGGTGTTGGATTCATAAGAAATGTCGTAGCAAATTTGGATTTGGAAAGAAGAAACATTGATATATAAAACTCACGTATATGCTCTGTAAATTAATCTAGAATTATAATATTTGTGTGAGATCAATTGGGTTGTATGAGAGGAATTCGGGTGAGAGTGTAAGAGAGGTGAGCTGCTGGGCTTGAGGAATTTGAGTTGAGAAAGGATTTGCAGAGAAGATTTCGAAGGTTAGAGGAGATGAACAGTAACAATGGCTGAGGAGGAAGAAACCCAACTGCGTCAAAATCTTCCGATTTTTATTATGAACAATTGAAGTAAGATCTTAGAATTCTAAAAAATACAGAATCATAGAGGATCATGTGTAGAACATATGCTCAAATTTTGGTAGAAATCGGATTAGTTTTGATGGGTTAATTTGATCAAAATCGATTTAGGGAGAAAACCCAAATTCGGCAAAAACTTCTGATTTTTGAATCATTTAATCGGGGTTAGATTTTACAAATCTAAGAACATAGCATTGTTGTAAATCAGTTGTAGAAGTTATGTTTCAAATTTGGTTGAAAAAAATCATGTTTTGATAGCCTAAATCGATTGAGATCAGTTTTGAGGAGAAAACCCAGAAAATCGCAGAGGTGTTCTTCATATTCTGTCAAAGCCCTAGATATCGGTATCTTAGTAAGATAAGATATCGGTATCTAAGATAATCATGATTTCGTCACACAATGACATGTTCTAATACACTTGCAAAATATCTAGCCATAACATTACAAGGGATGCAAGAAAATTTATCATTTATAAGCATCCACGCATAACATCATGCTTTTAGTATTTCCACAATGCATAGTCTAATTTACACACAACCTTACCACAACCATTTGCATATAGATTTTCAACTATAGTCTCTATAAATAACATCATGCCACACAGTTTTAATCATTATCACAAGTATTTAGTCCAATAACATGGATTCTTACAAGAAGAATTTCATTCCTGGGCACCACTCATGATTCCAACAACACACCTAAAGTGTTCCACCTGCATTCTTAGCATCGTCAACCATGCTAGACATGCACCACAAATTCTACAATTTACATTCTTATCAAACCATTTCAATGGTACCAAGTCCATAATAGTGATATAATTCAAATGCATATACATCATGCATAATCTAACATACGATTTTTGATATCCACTAGTTACACAATTTATTTTGCATTGGAACTTCATCACATTAAGGATTCATCTTGTCATTACATATTTGGCATTCAATTGAAATTACCCAATTCAACAACAATTACTAACCTACACCATATCATGCATACACCACGTCAACTCAAGCAAAAGCTTATTCCATCAAAATTTTCTTTCCATTGATTTCTTCACACAAAATTCCTTTATCAACGATACATATAAGGATCTTAGATCCACATTTAATTTTCAAGCTTTTCAATTAGGAAGTATTATCCTAACACATTTCATTGCATGATTCATAAGATTTAACAAAAAATCAAGTCTATTCATCACATATAAATCCATATACATATAATTCAAGGAAACACAATAGCATACCTTTCACGTACTACGGTGTGTCTTGCACTCCATATGAGGTCGAAGTAACCCGCACTCTTGGAGCCTCTACGACACCTTTCCCTTTCTTGTTGTTCGATAGGACACCGCCCACTACTTCCTCGATCAACTGAAGTTTAGGACACTTGGATTTTATGTGTCCAATTTCATTGCACCCAAAACATAACACATCCCGCTTGCCCAACGGATACTTACCCACTATTTGATTCACTGATGCCACTTGCAACTCATTTTGATTGCGCAGACACTGAACTACCTTGTGCCCACACCTATTGCATCTAAAGCATTTGAAACCTTGGGTCTTAGAAACACTCTCTCTCATTCTATGGCCTATAGCCCCATAACCAAAACATCTCTTAGACGAATCATAATCAATTGCACCTATTTGTGGTCTCGCACTTTGACCCAAGTCACATTTTCCTTTAGACCTTGCCATTACAATGTTCTCACTCTTACGAACCATACTAACATCACCATTTTGTTGGAGCGCGAAAACTCCATTCTACTTCTTTTGATGTCATGCCAATGTTCGGCCAACTTTACATTATCCTTCTCAATCCTCCTAGCCATATCCACCAAATCGACATAGCCCTTATCTCTATAAGATATCAACTTAGATAAGATCTCGGGTTCCACACCATTTCTAAACCTTCTACACTTTTTCTCTTCCGAGTCAACCAACTCTACTGCATATCTAGACAAGGCCGCAAATCTTGCCTCATATTCTGCCACACTCATCTCACCCTACCTCAAGTATGTGAATGTCATCTCTTGTTCTAATATATAACTTTCCGGATAATAATGTTCGTTAAAGGTTTCTACGAACATCTCCCAAGTAATCACTCTAGGTGCAACAGGTAACACTGCCGACAAGGGTGCCGATAACTGATGCTCCATAGCCTCCCACCAACACAAGGCCTCACCTTTTAAACTAAAGGTTGCATTCGATACTTTCATAACCTCAAAAACTCTACTAATACATTTTAACTAATTTTCTGCCTCACAAGGCACCATTGAATCCTTAAACTTTACAGAATATAACTTCCGAAACTTTGCTATTAAATCCATACATGGATCTCTACCAACTGACTGGGCCATTCGCCACTGCTAAAACTCCAATCGATTCTCTACTAATTGAGTAACCACTACTATTAACCGGTTTATACCCTCCATAACTGGATGCTTCCCTTCTCCAAAGTCTGGCGCATTAGGAGCCACGTCTATAGGATGACCATGATCCATACTAGTAAAACCTGGTATAACAATTTATATATGTATCAAAAATCAACACAACCATTAGCAAAAGAAATGTTAGCGACAACAAGACCAAGACTTCACTCACTATACCACCAAGACATACAAAATTTTTACGACCTCAAGTCATCAACTCAGCTAAACATAAACCTCAAAACATTTAACCATCCTAGGGTCCACTACTAGACACCATCACTAAACCTAAATTCCAACCAAGAAGTCCAGAATCTCACAACCTAAGCTCTGATACCAAGCTGTAATGACCCACCAATCATCATTTAAATTAAAACAATTATTGAATGGAGAACGTTACAAATAATACCTCAAGCACAATATCCGAAGTCTTAACAATTAAAACCTCATAGAAAACACTCACCACAAAATACAATTAATAAAGACCTCATAAAACTTCAAGATAAAACATCACTTCACATCGAAGCACCATAATGTAAAACCTCTAAGTACAGCAGAAGATTAAATATCACTAACCCAAATATAATAACTCCAGAACCTACTAACATCAACAAGTACAAGGCTACACTGTCTGAAAAGTAAAGTAACTACAATGACTAAATAAGCCCAACAGACTACCTTAACTAACTCTAACAAAAGGGCTAACAACGCTAGTCAATTTAACCACCTGATATAAATACTGAAAAGCCCGCCGATGGGCTAACACTGCTCTAAGCTTGACTGTAGTGGACCTAATCCTCAAGCCTCCAAAATCCTGGATTTTTATGCCAAAAAAAAAAGACAAGCAAGGAAATTCAGAGTTTATTAGATATGACATCTTAACATATGACTAACAATAGATTAATTAACATAATGGAATAACTTAAATTAAAACATAAAGAAAGCTAACATAAGCATTAATTCACATTTATTCACATGTCCATCTTTACCCCAGGTTTTGCATGATTCTACCTTTATCTTATTTATATGATTTCACTTCTCAATTCAATGATAATTAAACCGTAATTATCTTATTCATATTCTTACAAGTCTATGCCCAAGGAGGGGGAAAACTCCAAGTGACTGTCCATACTAAGTCAACGTATATCACGTAAATGTGTCCAATCAAAAGTCAACGTACGAAGGGTGTGAAATGCCCTCTACAACTACTCATTAACCTCTAAGGGTTCATACGGGACACATTAACACCTTAGACCATCCTTAACATAACAATGCTATTTCCCAAGATACACACATCCATCGATACCACAATTCACAATTGCATAATCTGTGTGATGGAACATAGGCCGTTCATAATCCCAAACACTTACATTTCTATATGGAATAGCTATACTTTATCATTTTAGGGTGAACACACATACACACACACACAATAGTAAAATTGTTTAACTCATGCCCGAAGGCCAGCCCAAGTGGCTATACTCTTGTTTCATTAATATTTACCATACATGGTTCACATAATTTACGATTTCCTGAAGGCCAACCCACATGGCTATATTTGATGTTCATTATTATTTCTATCCAAACTGACCACCTTATGCTACACAAACCTCTTGGCATAATGCCAAACTGCCAACACTGACCACCTTAGGCTACATATGCATATTGGCAATAATTGCCAACTGCCCACACGGGCCACCTTGTAAGTGAAAACACTTAGTCTGCCCACATTGGCCACCTTGACATACACACACGTGCCATATATAATATCCAATACATAATTTAGGGATAACCCTTTTCATCACATATGGACTCATACACAATGTAGTCCTACCCAACAATTCTTATTAGATTAACAAGGCCCATTGAGGCCACACACATCTAACCAACAACTAACGAGTATCGTAACACATATACACATATGTGTCATAGTAGGTACATAAACCTACATGGGTCTATCACACTTCCACTACGCTACTCTGATTATTCAATCCTTAGTTCGTTACATGCATGTCATTCATATGTGCAGTTTATATTATCTTTTGATTTCCAAGAAGCTATTATACTTTCCATGATAAGGGATTCATGCTATTAAGTAAAAGAATCCTACATGTCATTCTATGCACATCATTCGACTATAATAGTATTCATCGTTCTTCACATAATTAACATGATACCAAGATAAAGGGTTTACACATATCAATAAGGTAACCATACTTACCATATATATTGTTCGCATATGATTAAATGAGATTCATATCAACACAAACTCACATTGATCACAACGATGCCAAAACGTCTCCACGATATGATGGAAGATCCACCACCTTACCTGTGATAGATTATTAAGGAATTAACAATAATTCGACGCTCAAGAAGTAACAATAAGTTAATTTAATTTCTTAAGAACTCTTGAACACCCAAAGACTTCAAAGTCTCTCTCATTATGTCTCTCAAGACCCCAATTAAATTGTTATATATGATCTATAACACTTTAAAGATTAACCATTGCTCAAACCCGACCCAAAACCTCAAATCCCACTTGCTAAGTATTTCGCTCGACCCTTAGCTCGAGCAAAAATACCCGCTCGACACCAGCGATCCGAAAATACCCATTTCTCTCGACACATAGCTCGAGCGGAACCTCAGTCGCTTGAGCAAACTGAGCTGCACTCGAGCGAAATCCTCAAAACAACAACTGCTCAAATGGCAATTTTGTGAACCCCTCTTCTCCAAATCATCCAAAACTCGATTCTAACCTCCTATACTTCGAAAATCACTCTATTCTAACATTACCCTTAACTCAAGCACATAACATACTCAAAATCTCAAGACATTAAACATCTCAAAGGCCTCTAATTCAAGGGTTTACCCCAAGAACACCAAAATCTAAAAATATCTAAAAAACTATATCTAATGCCCATTTGATGAAATTAAAATATGAAACTAAGAGGGAAGATCACTTACTATATTGCTAATCCAAGTTGAAGAAGATCCTCCTTTAAATTCTAAGCAAACTTCAAGAATCCTTCAATCTCTCTTCCTCTCTCCCTTATCTCCCTCTCAAGTATACAATACACCAAATGAAATGGGCAAACCCTACCCCTTAAATCAGATTTTAATCCTCATTTACCGATATACCCCTCCTCTTGAGACCTTATTTCTAATAAGCCATGCCTCAATTGCACCTAGCACCTCATATAATCATATGAATCATTACATAGTCCCTTGGACTTAATTAAGCACATAATAACATTTCCTTATGATATTTACCGCCTCCAATTCTTAATCAAAATATAATTCACTTCTTAATGTAAATAATTAAATTGATTTATTATAGTGGGATGTGTGTGATATTATCCATCTTGTTGATGGTAATCCTCTTGGTGGAAACACTCAGAACCCTTTCTAGGTTGGAGATCATCTTCCTCATCTTCCACATATGGCCATACGGTTCTGCCACCATTTTTTATATATTCCCGATGAATCATGTGATTCGATCGAATAAGTTCACAGGTGCAGATTTTAAAACTTGGCAGAACCTGATGATGTTTTACTTCACTACAGTGGGGCTTGAATGGATACTAATAGAGCTTGAACCAGTTGTGGCTCCAAACGAGACTTGTTTTCTAGAAACGGGTTGCTTGAGAGGCATAAAAAAATGCTGATTTCCTATGCCGAAACTATGTCCTAGACAGGATACAAGACTCTATATACCATGTTTATGTGGTCTATACTTAAATAAAAGAGTTATTAGTGTCCCTAGAAAAGAAGTATAAAACCAAGGATGTAGGGTCCAAGAAGTTTCTAGCCTGTTGTTTTGCAGATTTTGAAAATGGTGGATAATAGGTTAGTAGTCAGCCAAGCACAAGAATTCGAGGTTCTGATGCACGAAATGCATGTCGAAGGATTGCTAATTTATGAATCTTTGAAGGTGGCTTTGGGATTCCACAAACTTTTACTTATATGGAAAGAATTCAGAAGTTACTTGTTGTATAAGCATAAGGAGATGACTTACGAATATCTTATGATGAAACTCAGAATTGATGAGGACAATAAGTGCACCAAGAGGAAAACAAATGACTCATTGTCTACTAAGGACAATGCAATAGAGCATGGCTCAAATCAAAGTCCTATAGGCAAGCAAGGAAAACCAAAGAAGGCCATTAAGCACAATGGAAAAGGGTTCAAGAATTTTGTCCCTAAAGAAAGCATTGAAAAGAAAAAAATTTGCATCATTTCAGGGCAATTGTTTCAACTGTGTAAGGGTGGGACACTGATCTGCAGATTGTTGCTAGTCACGCAATGGCAATAAGCTATACAATTTAGGCCAATATGGCATAAGTTGAGTCTCTTGCCAATAATGTTTCTAATCTAAACCTCTTTTTTTGTAGTTTCTGAGGTGAACCTCATAGGTTCAAATCTGAGGGGGTGGTGGCTCAATGCATGGGCTACTTGCCATGTTTGCTTCGATATGAGCACATTCACGACTTTTGCACCAGTTACAAATAGTGAAGAGATATATATGGGCAACTCGACTACCTCTATGGTAGAAGGTCACGATATGGTCATTCTCAAGTTAACTTCTGACAGAGAGGTAGCACTCAATAATGTAATGTATATGTCAAAGATTCATAAGAATCTCATTTCTCGATATCTGCTGGTGAAGGGTGGTGTGCACATGGTTTTTGAGGTTGACAAGCTAGTGCTTACCAAAGTAGAAGTTCATATAGGCAAAGTTTATATGTAAGATGGGATTTTCAAGATCAATGTTGCTGTTGTAATCCCTAATAAGGGAAATAATATATTTTCTCACAAAATAACGAATAAAAATGCCTCTACTTCTGTTTACTTGCTCGAGTCCTCTAATTTGTAGCATGGTAGAATAAGTAATGTTAACTACAATGCGTTGCGTAGATTAATTAACATAGACAACATACCAAAGTTTCAAGTTTATTCAAACTATAAGTGTGAAACATATATAAAAGCCAAATTAATAAAGTCCTCATTTCATAGTATTGAAAGGAACACTGAGCCTTTGGGCCTAGTCCATAGTGAAGTGTGTGATTTGAAGTTTATCCAGACATAGGGTGGCAACAAGTATTTTATTAATTTTGTCAATGATAATATGAGATTTTGTTATGTCTACTTGCTCAAAAGAAATAATGAAGCCATCAAAAAACTTAATATTTACAAGAATGAAGTTGAAAATCAACATAATAAAAAAATCAAGGTGCTCCGCAGTGATCGAGATGGTGAATATTTAAATCAATTTGATGATTATTGTACTTAACACTTAATTGTACATCAAACAACTACACTATATTCACCTTAGCAAAATGGGATTGCTGAATGAAAAAATCAAATCTGAAAAAATAATGAATGCTATATTGATTAGTTATGGGTTGTAACAGGACATGTGTGGAAGCTATTCTCTCTACAAATTACATCTTGAATAAGGTATTGCGATAAAAAATAGACAAGTCCCTCTATGAACTTTAGAAAGGACATAATCATTTGTATAAATGCATGCGAATGTGGGGGTGCCTTCCAAAGACATCTGTATCTCCACCTAAGATGGACAAAATATGTTGCAAGACGATTGACTATGTGTTCATTGGATATGCCCACAATTGTATTGCATACAGGTTTCTGGTGTATAAGTCTAAAATATCAGATATTTATATGAACACAATCATTGAAGGAAGAAATGCATATTTTTTTGAACACATGTTTCCTTGTAAGTCAATTAGAGAGTCTAGCTCCATCAAATGACCTCTAGAGTTTGCGAATGATAGCATTCAGACCAAGAAGAGCAAGTTGAGGACAAGCTTAGAAGGAGTTGAATGGCTAAAATATCTAAGTCTTTTGGTCCTTGTTTTCTCACATAATTGATGGAAAGTGAGCCAAAGAACTATAAATAGGTTGTGTCCTCTCGAGATGGTCCTTTATGGAAGGAAGTCATCAAGAGTAGAATTGACCCCATCCTTCAAAATCTCATTTGGAAATTGGTGGATCTTCTACCAAGTTGCAAGCCATTGAGATACAAGTGAATATTCAAGAAGAATTTGAAGGCTGATGGATCAAATGACAAAAGCAAGATGAGACTTGTCACAAGTGTGAAAGGTTTTTTGAATTTAATTCGATAGAAGAATCACAAAAGGTAAAATTGGCTGTGATGCATCTAGATGAAAAGGGAATTTAGTGGTTCCAATGGTTTGAGAAAACCCAAATTTCAATCAACTGGAAGGAATTTGAGTATGGACTCCGAGTTAGGTTTGGTCTTAACATATTCGAGGACGCTATGGGAGAACTCACCAAATTATGCCAGACCACCACTGTAAAGTGTTATCAGGAAAGGTTTGAGGAGCTAGCCAATCGAACCAATGGGCTATCCCAGGAATTTTTTGTCAGTTGATTTTGTAAGAATTTGAATGCTAGCTTTCTCTCTCCGTTTGTCTGTTTCTTTGGTTCTATGGGTTCGTAGTAAATTTGTAGGAGTATACTGTGGGTTCCTGGACCCGTGTCCCAATCTGCTTACCAAAGATCCGATCCCGAGCTATGTCCAAAGGACTACTGCAACCAAAGAGAGTGTTAGAACTGCCCGACACCGATCGCCGAAAAGGCTCTCCGATGCCTAAGTCAGATGAGTGTTTTGAGAGAATATAGTAACAGCGTAAGTGCTTTGTAAACTAGAAAGAATTGAGAGCTTACTGATTTGTGCAACTGTTGTATTTATAGTCTTTCCGCATCACGAGCAATCCGGCACCAATCTCGGTAACCGTCCCGAATACGTCGCCACAATATTCGGGATTTTCCCCACTTTTCATAACGGGCAGGTTGGTCCGAGACGTAATGGTCCGGTGTACCTCCGACATATAATGCGTTCCTTCGGTGGGATTACATCCTGCCCGATGGACCTTAGTCCGGATACTATCTTGCCGGGCCGATGTATTCTTGTCGTAAACCTCGGCCCATACGTTCTACCCTGACCACATGGTCCGGTGCCCGATAGCCCACCGGGCTATCGCCACACTCCCTTTTCACGGTTTAGTATGCATGCTGGGCCGGTGGCTCTCCAATTGATCCGGTCAACATGTCCAGCCAAAGATGGGCCTGCCCCCGCCGGGCTTGCTCCATGATCCGGCCCAAAGGCCATACATGGTTCGGTTACCACATATACGTTTTCCATTGTTTGGTGCATAGTTTTCAAAGGCATTGGGACACGCCTCGGGGCGAGGCGAGGGTAAAATGCCTCAAGTCATCAAAATTAGGCGTGAAAATCTAAAAGCGACCGTCTTTTCTGTATAGGCATGTTGAGGCGTATGCCTTGGTCGTCTTTTTCTCCCAGGCCCAAAACATGGTAGCCTCAGTGGAGGAAAGAAAAAAAAACTTCATCGTTATCCATCTTTGTCGTCATTGTCTTCATCTGGTACATGTATGGCTTTATCTCTCTCTCTCTCTCTCTCTCTGGCTGGGACTTTGGCTCTCCCTCGTGATCTTTATCTAGCTAGCTCTCGTTGCCGCTATATCGCTCTCTGTCTCACTGTATCCCTCTCCCTCTTTTGTTGGCTACTGTGATGACTAATGAGGTATGCTTAGAGTCATAAACTAGGGGTTGGGTTAGGATTTAGATTATTGAACTTGGGTTTGGGGTCATGAACTGGACTTTGGGCTATAAACTTTAGTTTGGGTTATGATTGGAGTTTGGACTATTGAACATTTGAACTTTGTATGAACATGGGTTTGAGATTTTTATTTATTTGCCCTTATTTTTTGGTCTGTTTAATTAATTTTATTTATTATAAAAAATAATAATAAAACTCGAAAGGCTTATGCCTCAACGCCTCAAGGCTTAAGCCTCGCCTCGTGAGAGGTCGAACGCCTTGCCTTGTGCTTTCGCCTTTGAAAACACTGGTTGGGTGTATTATTATCCATTGAAAGTATAGCATTAACTTATTACTTTTGGACAATAAAAGGAATTAGACTTTTAAGCCATTCTCAAAGTTGAAAATAGTTTTTAGGAATTTGAACCTCTTTTTAGATACACTTGGGATCAAGTTCAATATCATTACTCTATCCTGGAAGAGCTTTTCGATTGATGTTATGCAAATTGTAAATTTTATAATGTATAAGTGTTTTCGACGTGGACTTTGCACGTCTCCTTAGCCACATTCATTTGAATTGTCGTGCAATAACCATTACTTAGAATAAGGGCAGACACACAACTTGGATTAAGTGCATTTTCTTTCTTGGTATTATTTAAGTGTTTTTCTCTCATTCTTTTTGGCAGCAACATGATTGCATTGTTTCCTGTGTATTACAGGTTGAGTTGCTTGGCTTACAATGCATCCTCCTTTAACGATTCATAGGCATCTGATGTGTGCAGAAGTAAGTTGCTTTTGCCGCGCTCATGTTTTTTGTTAATGCTTACAAAATATCAATGGCTTGTTATTTGTGACAGTTCACTAACTTGATGCTGTTGCATGAGGTTGTGCTGGTTTGGGTTTCTATCTACTTGTTAGATCCAATCAAGTCCTCAGACTATAAATATAGGAAAGCTTTTGGATCATCCAAATTCTGTTTTTTATGTTATGTTGTTTTCTATACTAAGTTAAAGGGATGAATTTTTTGAAACAGTAGGATTCGTATCCATCATGAGTGACACACTTTTCTAAAGATATCCCAGTGAAACACTAGTATATTGTTGAATACTTTGGAAAGATTCCCCTTCCTTATTGTAGATCCTTAGTGTAGACATATCAAACAAGCTTTGTATCCTCACACCGATTGTGTTATAGGAAAATGTGGCTAATTCCTACTTTTTTAGAGCCTATAAATGAAGAGGATCGATCACTATGATGCCCAATCATTGTTTTGGCTTGCCTGGACTAAAGATGATTGTGATTCACTGACAGCCATTGCAAAGTCTCACTCTATGTTACTACTAGCTGTTAGCATATTGGAATGCATGTTTCGAAACATGGTACAATTTTGTTCCTTACGATCCACAACGATATCGGAAAGATTACAATTTTTTTTCCAGTTCAATAGAAACTAGAAAAAGGGTAGATTTGGAAGACAAAACGTTAAAGAGTTGGTCAAAGTACTCATACAAAGGTGATTTACATGTATTATTTTTAAAGATAATTTTGTTATTAGATGTATATTGCCAGGTTCAGTATTTGTATATTATATTGTATAGAAGCTATGTCTATCGCATTACCATTTGGGGCATGCTGGGTACTGTGATGACTGAAATCTTTTTTGGGGTTTGTCGATCACTGGATGGACTGAAAACTCCCGTGGAATGCCTGAGGGTGTTTGAAGGCTAGCATGCAAGTGAAGGGGATCTCCTGCTTGGGTCTTGCAAGAGGTTAGAGTCCACCGGTCGACAGTGACCGAGAGAGCCCTCCGAAGATCAAGTCAGTCGGGGAGCAAAAGGAGAATGCCGAAGGGCAGCGTAACGGTCTGAATAGGAAAAAAGATCCGTAAACAGTACCTCAACGGGGGTATTTATAGCGCTGACCTGTCTTGAAGCCCAAGGAAATCACGTAGGTGCGCGTGGGGTGGTCCCATCGGGTGACGTCGACCCTAACTGTCTTGTAATGATTGTCTGTCAGGCCGTTACAACTGCCATGTCATTCGAAGTACGGACAAGCCCCGAGCGGTCAGACGCTACCTGGCTATCCAGTGTCGGCACTGACAGTCGTTCTTATCGTATCACTGTCGATGGGGGACCCTCTGGCATGTGCTAGATCGATGATGGGAAATTATGTTTCCTTTAGGACAAGGGGGTACACGCACTGCTGTGAATAAATGTGACACTCTATTATTATTAAGATATACAAAGGTTAAATAGCCAAAGTTAGGCCAAAAAAGGAAATAAATCTGCTCTAATCAATTCCTAAAATTAAGCTAATCTACCCTAATCAAATCTCTAAAAATAAGCTAATCAATTAAGTCCTTAATTAACTTCTAATTACGTTATTAATTGATTTTACAGAATATACAAAAAATATACATTCACACCCCCCCTCAAACTCATGATGTGATAGCAGAGAGCATCGAGAGTTTGCCAAGGAGAAAGCGAAAACGAGCAGCAGTGTGGGTCTTCGTGAATAAGTCGGCCAGCTGCAGTGTAGAGGAGACGAAGGGTAAAGTAATGGTGTCGGACTAAAGATGCTAGCGAATGAAGTGGCAATCAATTTCGATGTGCTTGGTGCGTTCATGAAAGACTGAGTTGTGTGCTATCTGAATAGCTCTTTTGTTGTCACAATAAAGAGGTGTGTGTGATGTAACAGAGATGCCCATATCAGATAGAAGCCAGCGAAGCCACACAATTTCAGACGTAGCATGAGCCATGACACGATATTCGGCTTCAGCGGTGGAGCGGGCAACAACAGATTGCTTTTTGCTTTTCTAGTAGACAAGAGAATCGCCCAGAAAAACACGAAGACTGGATGTCGATTTGTGGTCAATGATGTCTCCGGCCCAATCAGCATCCGCATAAGAATGAAGAGTCAAACTTGATGTTGAAGAAAGCAGAAGACACTGATGAATAATACTACGAAGATAACGGAGAATACGTAATAGAGCAGCCCAATGAGTAGTCCGAGGTGCAGAGACAAATTGACTAACAATGTGAACAACATAGGCAATATCTGACCGAGTAACAATGAGATAAACTAAGCAACCCACCAATTCACGGTATTCAGTAGGATCCTCAAGAGGAACCCCATCAGAAGCAGAAAACTTGGCATGAAGCTCAAGGGGAGTATCAACCGTTTTCGTATCATTGAGACGAGCACGGTGAAGAATATCAGCAACATACTTAGACTGTCCCAGAAGATACCCCTTGGGAGAGGAAGCAACTTCAATACCAAGAAAATACTGAAGAGGGCCCAAATCTTTCATCTCAAATTCCTAAAAGAGTTGATATTTTACGTCACTAATAGAAACTGAGTTAGAACTAGTAGTGATCATGTCGTCAACATATAATAAGAGAAGAACCAGACCACTAGACGTGCGACGAAGAAAGAGAGCAGAATCATGCATACTGGGCTGAAAGCCAATTCGGAGAGCAACATCCTGAAATCTCACATACCAAGCGCGAGGGATTGTTTCAAACCATAGAGAGCACGACGCAAGCGACAAACAACACCAGAGGGATGAGAGAAGCCAGATGGAGGTCTCATATAAACCTCTTCAGAAAGATATCCATTGAGAAAATCATTCTTTACATCTAATTGATAAAGGGACCACTGATTCACAGCAGCAACAGAGATTAAAATGCGAACAGTGGTCATTTTGGCAACGGGAGCAAAGTTCTCTTCATAATCAATCCCACACTCCTGAGAAAAACCTTTTGCAACTAATCGAGCTTTATACCGCTCCAAAGAACCATCAGAATGAGTCTTGACCTTGTAGATCCATTTGCAACCAATAAGATTCTTACCAGAGGGCAGCGGAACCAGTTCCCAAGTCTGATTCTGAGCAAGAGCAGTGAGCTCATCTTGCATGGCAGCCACCCAATTGGGATCATTACAAGCTTCTTTGTAGGATCTAGGCTCGAAATAAGTGTGAATCCAAGAAAGGAATGATTGGTAAGAGGACGAGAAACAAGTATTAGTGAAGCCATACCTTACTGGAGGGTGGCGATTTTCACGAACAGGATACCGGTGAGTAGGTGGATCGGAATTTTCTGAGACAGATTTGGGAGCAGGCTGAGAAGTCGGACGACGGGTGTAGACCTGAGAAAAAGGGATGATCGGAGTGATATGAGGAGAGACTGAGGGAGCTGTAGAAATATCAGAGACCTCAAGAGTGGAGGTATATTCTGGGGTAGGCCACATCTATAGGAAACAGATCACTATGAATTAAATCATCTTTGGTGACGGGTGCAGTTTTGGGAGGAAGAGTGAAATACAGAAGACTCTCTAAGAAGATGACATGCCGAGATACATATAGCTTTTTGGTCACAGGATCATAACATCGATAGCCTTTCTGTGTAATGCCATACTCCAAAAAGACACATAAGGCACAACGGGCACTGAGTTTAGTGCGGTCTTTCTTAGAGATAAGGACAAAACAAGTAGAACCAAATACTCGGAGGAGAGAGTAGTTAGGATTCTGACCATAGAGTCGCTCATAAGGGGAAGTACCTGAAAGAAAAGGAGTGGGCATCCGATTCAGAAGATAGGCTGCAATGAGGACATCTTCTCCCCAGAAAACAGAAGGGATAGAGGATGACAACAGTAGAGATCGAGCAGTATCAAGAAGGTGACGATGTTTTCTTTCAGCTCTACCATTCTGGACAGGAGTGTCAGTACAAGACGATTGATGAATAGTCCCATGAGAATCTAAGAATGTAACTAACTCAGAGAGAGAATATTCCTTACCCAAATCTGAATGAAGAATTTTAATAGAGGTGTCAAATTGGGTTTGAACTATGGCATGGAAAGTACGATAAATTTGAAAGAACTCAGACTTGTACATCATCAAGTAAACCCATGAGTACCTACTGTAGTCATCAACAAAGGAGACATAGTAAACATAACCACCTTTAGTGGCAACCGGGGATGGACCCCAAAGATCGGTATGAACAATCTGAAAAGGAGAGGTAGAGACTGAGGTACTCATTTTGAAAGGCAATGTAGACATTTTTGCTAATTTACAACCATTGCATTCAGAAATATCACTGACAGAAATGTTGCCCCAAAGTCCAGAATTAGTTAAAAGTTTTAGACGCTCACTGGACAAATGGCCTAACCGAGAATGCCAAAGGTAAAAAGGAGAGGAATTACAACGTAAGGAGAAGGATGACATGGCTGTGGAGGTGGATTCGATAGGAACATGTAAGCTTTCCAAGATGTAGAGATCACCGACTCTACGCCCAGTCCCAATCTGTTTCTTGGACACCCGATCTTGCACAACACAACCAAAAGAGGAGAACAAGACATCAAATTCAGAATCAGATAGTTGACTGATAGAAAGAAGACTTAAAGACAATTGAGGAACATAGAACACATTTGAGATAGACAAAAAGGAGTTAGAGGAAGGGAGGACGGAACCAATGCAAACAACATTTATAGGAGAACCATTTGCAGTGGCAATACTAATGGGTGAGGCAGGAGAAATACAGTTACTAAGGAGAGACAAATTAGAAGTTATATGGTGGGAGGAGCCATAATAAAAAATCCAAGTAGTGGGTAAGATACCGGTGGTATAAGAACAATGCAAGTCTGATTGAGAGGTGATCATAGAAACTTGTAATAGATCCTTCTGAAGTGCTGCCATTAATACTGAAATCCAATCGTAGCAAATATAATGATGGGGATCGGAGCAGATCTGATGGTGGTGGTCAGATCTATGTCTGTGGATGTGCGGCGATTGGAGAAAATGGCAGACCAAAAGTCCGACGAGGGTTGGCAAGGCTGCAGATCGGAGGTTCCCGGAGGTGCGATGGCGAGCAACGAGGGTGGAGAACACAGGTCAGAGGTCGCCGGAGTTCCAGCGTGTTGCGGTGAATGCAGAGAGTGCGGATCAGAGGTCGCCTGAGCCAAATAAGGCTTCGACGAGTTGCTATAATGTTGCTGGTGGGGTTTTCTGAATAGATCTGGGAGAGATTGGGGCAGACCTGAGGATGGTCGAGGTCTGGAGAAGGCTGGAGTTCTGGTGAGGTGTAGATCGGCACAGACCGGTGTTCCGGCGAGGGCTGACCGAGGTCCGGCGAGGGCTGGTGAAGCACACAGAGAGAGAGGACTGAACACGAAGTCATCTGGTAGAGACAGAGGTTTGATAGACTTCGAGATCTGAGACAGTGGAGGTTCGTCGGGGGTGGCAGCAGAAATCTGGCGGGGCTGCGAGGAGGGGGATGCGCCTGGGCTGAAAGGGAGTTCCGTTGGGCTGAGCAGGGGAGGGCGACTACCGCAGGGGAGGGCGACGATGATAGATGCAGGGATGCGCCTGAGTTGGCGGAAGTCCGGGAGCTGGCGGCCTGAGATGACGGAGGTACGGGCGCTGGTGGTCTGGTGAGGATGAGGCGTCGGTGCTGTGGGATGAGGCGCCGGAGTAGTGCGTGTGCTGACGGCCTGAGATGGCGGAAGTCCGGCAGATTGCCTGGACACGAGGGTGGCGACTGTGACTACTGGCTAGGGTTACGAAGGTAACCTAGCTGATCGAAAGATGCACAAATCCGTAGGGCTTTGATACCATGTGAATAAATGTGACACTCTATTATTATTAAGATATACAAAGGTTAAATAGCCAAAGTTAGGCCAAAAAAGGAAATAAATCTACTCTAATCAATTCCTAAAAATAAGCTAATCAATTAAGTCCTTAATTAACTTCTAATTAAGTCCTTAATTGATTTTACAGAATATAAAAAAAATATACATTCACAACTGCTTCCCTATCGACCGTCAAGTAACGCCGAAGGTTTGAAGGATGTCGCATGGCTCGTCGGCCTGGCTTCCTTCGGATGTCTAGAGGATCTGTTTCTCTATCGAAGGTCCGTGAAACCGATCGGTTCTAGTTACTCTCAGACATGCAGGAATTTAGCCTACTATAGGACCGTGAAGCCGAAGGCTTTGGCTATCTCCAAGTGGTCAGCTAAAGAGTGGCCCGGATTGGCAGGACCGCTAGGCATGACACCTATGGATACCCTAATCGGCATCTGGCCTACTACAATAGCCCCTTAACTTTTTCCGACTGGTTGGGAAATATTGACGTGTCCTCTATTGGACATGTTCTGTTGGAGTAGTTTTGCGGGTCCCACCAGAAACTCTATTTTTTGGATTGTCAATTTTGCCGGAGGCTGAGCGCAAGAACTGCCCAATTCGAATTTAGAACACTGTCGGCATACACAGACAACATATTTAATGCGTGTTAGACCACATTTAATGCGCCTGCAACCGTTGTTTTGACCGTCCATGTGTTACCGTCTAAATGGCCCATCTTGTTGGCCCCATGCAGACTTTTTGACGGTTGACGGATACGCGTGCGGCCAGCTGTTGCACAATCAGTGGATCACCGATCTGACGCTTGGAAGATCGTGCACACAACTGTCTCGATCCCCTTGCCTATAAATAGGGGTCCCGGACTGTCCTTCATTCCTCCTAGAACTTTGTATCTCTAAGCTTCAGCGTCCACAGAGCCTCTCTCTCTAGCCATCTAGCAGCACAACATCCTTCAATCCTTCGAGAGCGCTTCTGGCTTTGTTGTAAAGCAAGCTTCTCAGGTACTTCATATTTCGATGCTTTATCCTTGTCATTTCCTTATGCAACTCTTCTGCTTTTTTCCTTTTTAGAGTTAGCTGAACTCCTGCCGTTTGTTAGGACGGTGGGAAGTTCAGGCACTTGGTCTGACCCTCACCTGTTCTTGTTGAACGGTTGGGTTCATGCCGAAGAGTAACATGCTCTTTTGGCAGGAAAGCGACAAGAGTCGGTGCGAGCCCCCTTTCGGGAACTTGTCGATCTAAAAAATGCACTTTCCTTGTGGTGTTCAGCAGAACGATGATGCAACTCCAGCGACACTGAGACCAGCCTCAACTCCGACGATTCCACGATGTAGGAGATCTGGAGCGGCCACAGGCTTGTGGAGACGATAGTCATTGATGATCTGGAGCCCCAGCCGACGTACGCTATCGAAGAGGAGTTTATTGACGACAACAACGTCGTTGCAGAAAAGGCGAACCCTTTTGTCCTCCTCGCATAGAAAATCCCAATGACAACAGGACGGGCCCATTCTATAGAGCAGCTGCCGAATCGGATATGTCGTGCCCGTACCTGGGGCACATGTTTAGATTAGTTTGCAACATGCCGGAGGATGTGACAGTCCTTCTGGCGGAGGGAGAGCCGGTGACATTTTCCGAAGACCTCATTACCGTCCCCCTCATGGAGATTGCTAATTAGGGGATTCGATTTCCAATTACCAGATTCACCCTGGTCGTTTTGTATGCCTTTGGCCTGACCCCATACCAGGTCTCCGTAAATTCTTTTCGAATAATTGACTGTATCCTTGAGATGCGTCGACTTTATGATATAGTCTTCACCGCCTATGACCTCTTCGCATGTATTCGATGTCCAACAATAAGAAGTTTGTCCGATATTTTTTGAGTGTCCGACCGGGACTTGGATAATTTTTTGA
>NMUG010000555.1:0-21588 GCA_002855965.1 Monotropa hypopitys | reverse complement strand
CTCCACCTCCAAACTATGCCAGTGATCCTTCCCTAAAAATAGAGGGTTAGGTATATGCCTAGTAGAGGAAATCTAAACAAATAATATATGCAATAGGTGTGCTTAGACATAAAAATATAAGGAGAGAAAGAATGCTATGCATGCATAAGAGTCCGATAGGTTTCCAACATAAGATAGCCAAGTGTGAGTAGTTTTCTAAGAATAGTTTCCAATAAGCCATTTGATTCCAAGTTTCCTTCGTTACAAATAATGGTGTCAAAACACATACCTTATCATGATAAAGGGTTTTCAAATGATATTTTCCAATTCTTTATCAATATAAGGTCAAACCATCATAAGTGAGTTTAGGCTATTAATTTCTGAATTAGAAGCTCATCAACACTCTAATCGTATATTTCCTAGAATTACCTGACTCGACGGGAGGGTCCAGTCAAACCCACATTGTGCAATGTCGTGAACGTAAACGTTCAGGGATCAAAATCCCGGGGATCAAAATCTCATAATGTATAGCCAACTCAAGGATCAAAATCCATATTAAATCACAATTGATTTCAACTTCCCACTTTCCAAGATTTCCAATTTTGGAGCCAAATGCCAAAACTCAACATTTTATAGGGTATCAATATACCAATTGAAGATTAAAGGCTCCAATTTAATATTTCCAAGCTCAATTGACAATTTTCCCAAATTAGTCAAACTAAGTCAAAATAAGAATATTTTTAAAAATTGGGGCCTTTGCAAATTTATGCTTAGAAACATTAAATTCAAGTCCTAGGAGCAACATATCCAAGGCCAATTTCATTCTAAACCCAACACCTATACCTTAGGAAACCAAAATGAATCCTAGACATACATACATCAAAAACTAGCTTGAAAGAGAGAGAAGGGGACTACCTAGAACATATATACAAAGGTTAGAAATACTCTACCTCACAAGCAAGTCACCAAGGAAACTCTAGGAGAGAGTTCTTCCATACGAGCCACCATGCTAAGCCCGTCAATGTGTAGAGGGAGGTGAGGGAAAGAAGGTTTGTGAAGTGTTTTTGTTCAAAAATCTTTAAAGTAGGGAAACAATCTAGAGAGAAGGGAGATAATAGCTATATATATATAGAGAGAGAGAGATAGAGTGAGGGAGGCTAGGGTTTGAGAGAATGAGGGAGAAGACTCCCAATTTCGAACTAAAATGGCCTTATATACTCCCCTCATGCCAAATACCAAGTATGCCCCTCATTTAATCTGTCAACAGAAAAATAACCCTTGGCGACCGGTCGACAGCGGCACGCTCGACTGGTTGAGGGCACAGAAAATACCTCACTGGAAAAGCGCGATCGGTCGACAACGGCAAGGTGTAACGGTCGCGGGCAAGAATAAGAACGTACTGTAATTCCTCGACCGGTCGATAACGGCACGGGGTACCGGTCGACGCTGGATAATTCTGCAAACTTGTAAATATTATATCTTCTTCGTCCGAACTCCAAATTATACGATTCAAGTTGCGTTGGATTCGTAATTGAATTCTCCACGATGTTCTAAGGCCAAACTCCACAACCATTAGTGTGGTATTTTAGAGATGAGCCTAATCACTCGAGATGAAGTTGCCGACCACTCACGGCACTCCCCAAACACCCATAAGCATTCCACATCGAGCATATAATAAACTCTTCGTGATTCAACAATCACCTAACAGACCTCAAATCGTTAGGGGAAACATTTGCCCAAGGGAATCAACATCCAATTTCTCGAATAAACTTAAATGGGAATTTAGGAGAATAAACTTTCTCGAGAATGAGTTTGAAGAAATGGGAAATCATATTTGGATTTTCGAACCGCTGCAGTCAAGGTGGTAGGCATTGAAAGAATTGATGGTCTCTCTTGATATTGTCAAGGTTGAGTTGTGATTCGATTGATTAGCTAAATTGATTCAACATACCAAATGAAAGACAAATATGGAAGATGTGTCCCACGAGGGATACTCGTACTCAATCTTAAACCCCATAACTTATGAGTCATCAATATAATGAAATTTAATGTGAAATTGACTATATGGGAAATTTGTTCCCCGGGAATGGACTTATGATGAGATTCCCTAAATGGTCGCTCTATCCTCGACATTGTGTACAATGGGGGTAACGTAGCCCTACCGACGAGTCGGGGAATGACAAAAGGGAAAGGATAGTGTGTTGACGAGCCACTATACCGGACCCACTTTATTAATTACTTAACTCTGTGGATATAGTCAATGTGGAGGAAATGGTCATTTCTAGAACTCATGTTGAATTCGTCAATATGGAGGAAATGGAGGCACCTAGCACTCATGTTGACATATCTCATCAGGGTTGAATGATTGGTCTAAACCACTTGATTGAACTTTATTAATGCAATATGATTACTCCCTTGTTTTGACGAGGTTGAGAGAATTGAAAAACTTACCTCAATCATTCAAATATCTCAAAATTGTGTGTGAACCTAATCTATAATAGTGTTTAAGGTTGGAAGAGGATTTTAGAATGAGTTGGGAGGTATAGTCTTGGTGGTGTGGTTCTTTGGGCCTTTGTAGTGAGTACTTGGTAGTTGTCTTACCCTAGTAGTGGAGGTTCGGGCTTGTGTTTGGGTCGTAGTCTACGTTGGTCGGATCTTAGAGATTGTCTCTCTGTGTTCTTGTAGTTTTTAGGACTATAGTCTGCCTTTGGTCAGTGAGGCACTTGTATCCATTAGACACCAAGGATACATTTGCATGTCTTTAGCCTTATCCCCGTTTCTGTCTTTGCACTTCTTGTATATGGACACTTGGGCACCCACCCACCTTGTGCATGCTTGATAGTAGTTAGAGGATTCCTACTGAGCACGTGGATAACTTAGAACCCTTCCCCTTTCCCCCAATATTCTGTGTTGTAGGGTTAGGAGGGCTTGTAGACTGGAGTTCTTGGAGTAGCTGTTGGACTTCCTTTGGAGGTTGTCTTTCTTTGCACCTTTAGTTCTATTTCTCTTTGTAGACGTTGTAATTAGTTGTTTTACTTTTGTTCTTCTGCTCTCTTGTACTCTTCTGTATCACTGTACTATTTTTAGTGAATTCTCTTTACTTGTTGGATGCCTCGTGGAATTGATAATTTGGATAGTGAGTTTCCTTCTTATCGTTATTATCCATTTTATATTTATTTCAAAAAAATGATTTAAAATTTTCGGGGTGTTACAATTGGTATCAGAGCTTCCGGTTCGAATACCTTGGAACTATGGGGAGACACTTAGTCTCTTTAGGTTCTTCATACTTATTCTATGAACCATCTGTTGCTTGTATATATCATGCACTTCCTTGTATCCTATTCAAGTGTATTGTTCTCCTTCCATGGATATTGACTCCTTCCAGTCCTTTGGAAGTTGAGTGTTGTTCTTTTGTGGCAATCTAGTCGCCTTACAGTGGTTGTACGTCTTTTTGCCTTTGTTCCTTGCATCTTGATGCATCTCTTGTCATTCTTGTCTATTGTTAGGCTCCTCTGTGTCGATAGAGCTGAGTTATGGTCTGTAGCGGAATGGAGGTCCTTGAGGGTAGTCGAAATTCTTGTGTGATTATTCCTTGCCCTTGTATTTGGGAGGTGGAACCATGGCCTTGATGGCATAATGTGTTAGGTCTCTTGTGACCATTGTCATGACCCATCCCAGAATACGACATACAAGGTCGCCCGGTCTACGGAACCATGACTGAAACATATCATCAAAGTGACGCAAGAGGAACTAAATGGATCACTACTTGCAATAACAACACAATAAAGTAGTGGAATACTAAATAAAATCTTCAGACTGATCTCCAACAAAAGTGAAATAAAAGAACTACCACGACCAATAACCCAGGTCCTACAAAGATCCGTAAGTGCTACTACAATCTCAAAACTACAAAATAAATGCTTCAACTAATTACCAACAACTGAGCACAATAAAATAGAAAGACTCCCATAGGAGTGACACCAACCATCTCTCTCTACCCAACATGGCATGGCGACCTGGCTTGGAGTGAATCCGCTAAGCATCCAACCTAGATATAGATTGCACAGAAAACAGCAAAAGATATCTAGGAGTGTCATATACAACAATCAATATATGTAAATCAACATATGAAATTAACATGCAATAACAGGAATAAAAAGGGGTTGTGTCTCACCCAATCTCAATGTAACACAAGCAATAACGAAGCACGTAATAACGCAAGTCTATAATATATGTGTGCCATGCTTTTCATATTCATTAACTTTTATTCTCATCACATCTTGAGATAATGTTCACTTTAAGTTCTCGTTTATTCCATTTCCATTATTCGATGGTTAGACCCATCAACATTATACGGTCAACTCCCGTTGGGTCTCCGGTCTTAGCCCCATCTAATAGGCACATATGCCATGTAAAGGACGAATCAATCAAGTCCACATAAGTTCACATTTATCCCATTTTTATTATTCGATGGTTAGACCAATCAACGTTATACGGTCAACTCTCGTTGGGTCCCCGGTCTTAGCCCCATTTAATGGACATTTATAATCAAGCGTGCCGAGATATTTCACAATTTACTTTTCTTTATTCAAATTGCCCCACACTTGGCCTCACTGCTTATCTAAAGCATGCCAGGGTCATTCCACTTTACATTGCTTACCTTTTTTCTTTTGATATACTTTCCACTACTCATTCATGTTCGCACATGATTCGCAAGGATTGTAACACAACATTCTCTAATATGCCCAACATGAATACTATTCAAATGAAAGCATGCAAGCAGGTAAACTTGTCACCATACGATATCCCACGGAAACACAATTAAATCGTGTATAGCATGCTTGCACATATTTCCACAAGTAAAGCAGGTAATCATGTATTGCCACAACATTCGACTAACAATCAAGTAACCACATAAACCACGTTTGTACATACATTCAACAAGTATTTCACGTAAGCATGCATAGATGTCACATCCAACAAGAAACCAAATAGTCCAAGTAAACATGCTTGTATGGATATTAAACAAGTAAGGCATGTAAGAGAACATGTTGTTCAACACGTAGTCACATAAATTGATAGAGATGTATTGAAGGGTATCTACATACTCACTGAGTATGCGGAGTTTGCCAAATTATGATTATTTCGCAGCCGTAGACATCATCGGCTAGATTTTATAAATTATCAAGTATCATTAAAGAATGATAAACATTCTCTATTAACTCATTAAGACCTCTTTAAGACCTCAAGGACATTCAATAGACCCTTCAAACCAACCCAAATGAACTTCAAGGCCATGACACAACCGAACTGAACAAACTCAGCATCCCTCGTCCGGACGGCTAGACCCTCGTCCGGATGACCATTGACCTTGGTCCGAACGACCAAGTCCTTGGTCTAGACGAGACCTCATGGACCAACTCCCAAATGTTTCTGCTCCCTCGTCCGGACGGGACACCCCTGTCGTCCGGACAAGCCTCCCCGAAATTCTACTGTTCGAGCAGATTTTGGACCCCTCATACTCCAAATCAACTCAAACTCGATCAAACCTCCAAAACTTCGAAAATCTATCACCCTGAAGTGTTATAAACACCCCTAACACTAACATACTCAAATCTAGGCATCAAAAACTAACTAAAACACCTTTGATTCAAGGTTTGAAATCTAGATCTAAGAATTTTTTCCCAAAAACGAAATTAACACAAAACCCTTAATCTAACACTAATCGGTGACGAAATCTAAAAACAAATTCTGTAAATATGATCTTACTTGAGTTGGGAACAAGGTTGAAAAAGAGATTTTCCTCCAAAAATCATCCAAGAGAAATCCCCAAGCAAATCTCCCTCTCCCTCTCTCTCTAGCTCAGATTTTTGGTAGCAAGAACAATGGGGGCTAGGGCACCCCTTACTCCTAAAAATCTGATTTTTAAGTTAAAAGACCCAATTTCCCTTCTTAGTTTCCTTGCAAATTCAATTATACCCTTGATTACAATCACTACTTAACCTCCAAGCCAATGTCTAACAATTTAATGCCCCTAAAATGATCATTTGAACTACTACACCTCATTATAACCTTATATCTTTCATCCTCTATTTTAATTAAATGATTTATGAACGAGACAGGTGTGACAATCATGGTCATAGTTGGGTGTTGGGTATCCCTTTTGAAATCCTTCTAGTCTCGAAGGTTTAGTCATCTTTCCATTTTGGGGTCTAAATTCTTGTGTTCATTAGGAATTAGGCATCTCAGTCCATTTGAGTTTAAGTTTCCCCTTATTTTTTGTGTGGAAAATCTTGATGTGTTGCCAAGACTTCATAGCATATTTATTAAGGTTTATGACCCATTAGTGATAATCATTCGTAAGATCGAGTTAGTTTGGGTAGCCATGTGCCTAAGTCGATGTTTTGGGGTTGTCTAGTGTTAGTCATTGGCTTAAGATGCGAGTGGTAGCATATTCGCTCTTTGTTCAATGTTCCATCTTGTGGTAAAAGTGGTTAAGTTGACCTTTGGGAGTCCTATATTCGGTGGTTGTGCATTGGCCTTAGACCCATTGTGTGTCCGAAGGCTTAGTCAGTTAATGGATTTGCGTGTGCATTCTATGACCATCTTCGTAATTCTCCTTGTCAGATGATCCAATTGAGGCCGACCCTTGGCTCATTGGGAACCATAAGATATTCGATCCCTTCAATCTCATTAGTGATGGCATTGGAGTGCCTTTTTTGCATGTCAACTTTTGAAAGAACCAACGTATGGTGGAGTGTGGTTGCGATAGCAATAGGAAATGCCCTAAGAGTGTCTGTGCGAGGTGGGCTGTCACACCTGTTCCATTTATTTTCTTAAAATATTTAGTATAATAAATAATTAAAATGGAAGTGTGTAATAATAAGAGTTTAATTAAGGAATTTAAGACTATCTAGGGGTTGTTATGTAAAGAGGAGTTATACAAGGGTCCTAGGAGTAATTAGAGTTATATAGGACTTGTAATTATGAGTTGGGCATGAGGGTATATGAGTCTTTAGGCCTAATATTCAGATTTTTAAAGTTAAGAGGAACCCTAGCCCCCATTCTCCTTACACCCCAAACGCTATGAGAAAAGAGATAGAGAGAGAAAGTGATCTTGGAGAGTGTTTGAGCTTGGAAGGAAGCTTGGATCAACACCCAACTTATTACAACCAACTAAGGTATGATTTTCTAAGCTTAAACTCCTCATTTCCATAGAATTTGAGGGGAAGAACTCTAAGTTTTTGAGAAAAACGAATTCCTAGATCTAGATTAGAGAAATTTTGATTTGGTACCCTATTTGATGTTTGTAGGACTCCCTAGTGGAGTATATTGGCCTTAGAGATTGGAGAATCACTTGATTGAGTGAGGTTTTTGCATTAGAAAAGTTATAATCGGATTTTTAGGATATTTGACGAAGTTGGGTAGGAGAAAAATCGCAGAAATCTGCTACTGTTAGCAACCGGTATGAGCACTAGTATGATGGCCGGTACACCGGGCGTGGGAGAGCCTTAGGATGTCAATTCGATGCGAGAAACGTTGGAGAAGTGTCAGAGTTGAAGGATGGTCGAACCGGAGTCGAAAGACTCAATTTTGGGCATTTCTGGTCTGGTCGTCCGGACCATGATCTGGGCTCGTCCGGACGAGCCAGTCAGAGAGAGAGGAGAAAAGTTCAGGTTCGGTCGTCCGGACGATGGTCGACTTTCATCCGGACGAGGTTGGCAGGGAAGTTGCAATTTGGTTCAGGAGCGATAGTCCGGACGACGGGGGGTTCCCGTCCGGACGAAGGGTGTCATCCGGACGACGGTCAGGTTTCGTCCGGACGATGGTTGCGGAAAATGTAAAATTTTTGGTGTTTTAATGAAGGGCAGTGTGGTCTTTTCCCCCTATTTGGAACCCCTAGCCCTAAAATCGCGTGGGAGATCCTTATCTCCCTCATTTCACTCCAACCACTCTCTCTCAAGCTTCCAAGGTGAGTTTGAAGAAAGTCCAAGGAGAAAGCTTGCTCTCCTTGCCAAGTGCTTTCCAACAAGCTAGACGTTTTCACTATCCACCGAATCCAAATTTCTAGGGTTTGCTCCAAGCTTCAAAGGTAGGGTGATATACATCTCTAGTAAGGTTCTAGACTGGGTTCTCTCTTCCTCTATCCTTGAAATCTAGACATTTTTATGTAAATTTCGTATATGCATGTTTGGGTGAAATTGACTTAGGATTCATAGCTAAATTATGAAATTGATGGGTTTAATGGTGTTCCTATGGCCTTATATGTATTGTGCATGAGTTAATTTCATGTTGGAACAAATTATGTAAAAAAAACCCAAATCCTTGCATGAACCCTAACTCACAAATTTGGGGCTTTTGATCAATTAGAGTCCCTTTGGTTAAATTGATCTTGGATATTGGTTATGTTACACTATGTTATCCCTTAGTCAAAATTCAATGGGTAAATCGACACGCCATTGTGCACAATGGGGGTCCCTTGGCCCTCCCAACGAGTTGGGGAACGATGGACGAAAAGGATAGTTGGATGACAAACCACTATGCCGGACTCAAACCAATTACGAATCAATACTTGAATGCGATAAAAAGGAAATGAGAGGATAAATCAAGAATGGACTTATGATGGGATTCTTGGGTTTAATCCTAGTGTAAAATTATAGAATGATTGGTAATATGTGACGACGATGAAAAGGGTGAATCAAGAATGGACTTATGAGGGGATTCTTGGATTCATCCCTATTATGAGATGAATGAACGGAATAGACTTGTAATGGAATACCCTTGGCACTTGATAGTGTGCAATCCTTAGAACAATGAAAGGACTTACGAATGTGAAGATAGTGATAGTTGGCATGGCTTGCAGACGTGAATTATGGTTAGAGATCTCGACACGGCGTTGGTTTGGGATCCTTAGTAGATCCTTAGAGTTGTGGTACCTTAGTAGTAAGGTTGGTCGAGTTGAGATTAGAGGTTACTTCGGTTGGACTTGGGGTGTCATACCCTTTGTACTCACTTGAGATTACGATTTTGGCTTAGACACTCTTTGTTGGCGATACGCCTATGTCTCGATTGCCTTGAATGAGGTTACACTACGTGCACTTGATTTCTTTATTGTTCTCGTACTTTGTTTGTGGACACGTAGGCACGCACCGCATATGCATGCTTGGTAGTAGTTAGGGGTTTTATCACTGACCCGTAATTTGCTCAGACCCTCTTTCTTTTCTTTTTTCTAGTCTGTGTTGTAGGGCTAGACGGACTTGGAGTTGGAGTCAGCTGCTGGGTTTTCTTGGACTTTGCCACCTCAGTTGCAGTGGCTTCCTTTGTACAGGGTAGTGTAGATACAGTTTTGTAGCTGTACTTTCTTTACTTGTACTTCAGTTTCAGTTGTAGCCGTGTACGAAATTTGTAGTTTACTTCTGCTTGTAGTTCCTGATTGTACCATGTATCATGTAATGAGAACTCAACTGAATGTATCTGAATGGCAAGTAGTTGTATCCCCTGTTTATTATTTAAACTGTTTTCAAATACAAATATGGTTTGAAAATCCGGGGCGTGACAACTTAGTATCAGAGCTTTCGGTTCGAATACCTTGGAACCGTGGGGAGACACCTAGTCTCCATGGGTTCTCTTGGTTATTACATTACTCTTTGATCGTGTCTGTGTGATTGTGATGCATTCTTGCTTCTTGGTTCTGCTTCTTGATGGTATTCTGTTTGTTCTGTCTCCTTCCACGGATGTTGAGTTTCTCCGTCCCTGGGATGTTTAATGTTGATCTTTGTGGAAAGTTCAGTTGCCTTGTAGTTGTTGAGTATCTTGGTATCCCTACTCTTAGCATCCTTGATGCATCTGTTGAGGTTTCCGTGCGGTTGTAGGCTCCTCTGTGTCGCTAGAGTTGAGTTTGTATCCAATGATAAAATGAGATTCATGAAAGTATTCGAGATTTTTGTTATGATTGCCCATTGCCTTGTTGTTCACAAGGTGGAAAGTGGGTCTTGTCGGCGTGTGGTGTTAGGATTTGGGTGACTTTGGCTTCGGTTTGGCAATTATAAGTAGTTCTTAGAGCTCCTTGAGTTTGGTAGCTTGGTTATTCTTCCTTCGGAGATGCGAGTTCTTGAGAAATAGTTGTGGATTTGGCCTTATGGTCTGTAGGAGTTCGTGGTTCCTCCGTTATTTTAGTGAAATTCTCAAGGCGTTACCGAGATTTCCTAGCATTTTCCCTTTAAGGGGTATGACCCGCTAGTTATACATCTCCGCAAGATTGAGTTACGTGTGCTCGTTTGAATTTTTATAGATTCTCCGACACCGTTGTTCGTTAGTTCACAAATGTAAGTTCAGTTGCGATGTATCCTTTTATTCGAGCTCTTACCTCGCGTTAGTTTGGAGCCGGTTGGTCGTGTGAAATTCAACATGGATATCCGTTCATGGTAGTTTGGGGCTTACTAATTAGATGGAAGCTTGAATGTACGTGGAAGTTGTTCGCCTTCCTCATATCCACTCGGATCTTTTGATTGACGATTTCGGTTAGTTGCGAGTTATGCTTTGAGTGCCTTGAGATGATCCCTTCGTTTGGCCCTTCTTCAGCTCGATGGCGTAGATGAGACCCTTGAAGCCAATCCTTGGTTTTGGGGGAGTTGTTATATCTGTGAAACCTTGAACGTTGTCAACGTTCCTATTGTAATACGTCTTGCTTCTTATCAATTGGTTGAATCATAGTTGCGCCTTCCTTGAATTGTGATTGAATTGAAAGTCACCGATGTAACTCGTTCGAGTCTTGACCTTCCAGCTGTTTGGTGACCTTTGGCACATTTGTTCTATCTCGAATCTCGATAACGACGATACTTGTGTGAAAACTCATGTGTGTTTGTCGGGCCTTATTCCTTTCTAGTGACTCAGGTAGTAACTCCGGTGTCCACACCTTATCGGGAGTTGTCCCTTTTATTTTTTTTGTGTGGCCCGTGGCTTTCTCTATCTTGGTGCCTCTCGGTGGTGGTCTTTGTAAACCCCCTTGGTCGACATTCTTTGGCATTGATCACTAGTGTTGTTCATCCTTGGACTCGACTTGGAGTTGTCGTTCCACTGTGACTCTTTCATCGGTTACCTCATTTTATTATGTGATTTACCTATGCGTGTTTGGTCAACTATGAGTTAGTAGGTCTTGGAAAGTTGGGAAGCTTTGTGTTTGATTGGTTGTGAGCCATGTGTTGTTGTTTCTTCCGTTGACGATCTTTGGTATCAAATTAGAGTTCATTTGGTATCTGGTGTTTTGTCGTACCTTGTTGACGATTTGTTGCAGAGCTTGGTAACTCCTTGATCGCAATCATTTGAACTGTACTCCGTTCCAGGTACATTGTTAGACTTGTTGATTCTTGGGTGACGTTTCCTTGACTCGCGTCTTGTTTGATACATGTGGTGTGATTTTTCACATTCCATGTGTGATCTTATTTGAGTTACATCTCAAATTGCGAATCACCCATGTAGTGTGTCGTATTATTTCGAACTTTTAGTCGGGTGAGGTTTGTCAACCTTGTTTCACTCATGGTTTCGGAAGAACTTTCCTATGTTCGAAAGATGTGGTGTTTTCGTGTTTGTCTTTCTACCGATGTTGCATCTTTGGCTCGAATGTTGGTAGTCCCAATTTTGGTTGCGAGACTTTAGCAGAATTAGAAACGACTGTTTGCGTTCGTTATGCTTCGCGTGACCATATTTAATTCTTGTCCAAAGGACTATGTGTTCGTGCGATTGTCTCTCTTCGGCATTGTATCCTTGATCGGAATGCGAGCATTTCCATTCCGTTGTGAAAATTTTAGTTGAATAAGAGATTCCCGTTCTGATTTGTTACATTTGTGCATTGGACTTTACTTGATCGTTGAATAGAAATTCATGGACCAAAGAAGCGTGTGTTGGATTGACCGTGGGGAAAGTTGGGTGCGAATGCATATTGTGGTCTAGACTTGGTGTGAGTTTAGTGTCATGCCATGTTGTTTGGGCTTGACATTTGCACATTTTGGCGTGCGTGTGTGTGTGAGTTCTCTTTGGTTATGTGATACACGTTTGAAATGGTGAATTGATTTGAGAAGAGCTACCGACCGGGGCATCTCAAAGCAAATCACCAAGGTCATACGGTTACCACACTAGGGCGTGTGTGTTTGGTGTGGTGTGTTCTTTGGCTCAAGAGTTTAGAGCATTTTTATACGTTGCATTTATTTTCGGTTGATTTGTGGGTGTTGGTGCGATGACGTATGCTCGCTAGTTATAATTTGCCAAGCTATCATGCAAACAGTCTTATCGCACATCGGCGTATCGGTGTGTCCTTACCGTGTCGGTGTATCCTTGGCATGTCCTTGGCATGTCGGCGTGTCGGTGTGTCTTTAGCGTATCATCATGTATCGGGGTACCCGTAGTATGATTGTTGGCTTTCGACGGATGACAACGCTCAAATTACTTGCTTGCGAGTTTGTAGAACCGATTAGTTCCTCGTTGTAAATGTTGTTGTAAGAAGATTGTTGGCTTCTTGATCTTGAGGAGATTATTCCCTTACGGGATCCTCCGTCACTTGTATCTTTGACAAGATCATTTTTTTGTGTCGGCGTGTCCACACCTTATCGGGAGTTGTCCCTTTTATTCTTTAGTGTGGCATGTTGGTTTTCTCAAGTTTGGTGTTCCTCGGTGGAAATCTTTGCATCTCTTTCTCCTTAGTAAATCTCATGGACAAATCATTGGATGTTGAAGTAAAGTGGTACTTATGTTGGACTGAGCATTCGAGCAACCGTATCGAATTCATGTGTCTTAGTTGAACTCTTACCCAGGTTTGTTGGGATAGAATTCTTGAGAAGTTCTTGTGGAGGTGTATTTGATTCCGATTTAAGTGTTGAGGAGTGAACTCGTGGTCTCGTCAGTCGGTGGTATGGTTTTCATCCCCTCTTCTTTCTTACTTGATTTCGAGGACGAAATTTCTTTAAGGGGTATGAGATGTAACGACCTAGAATTTCAAATGTAAATTTTAAATGGAAAAGTGTTCTTTTATAATAGTCAACTGATGATTGATGGAGTTTGGGGTCCGATAGATGATAATCTAGTAGTTTGGGGTGGTGAGGATCCCCGGTATGGAGTTAGTATGATTTTAGATCGTTCCGGCACTATGCCGAGGGTCTTCTAAGCCCTTTGTGACCTCGAAGTGCTTTCTGAATGTGAATACATTCTTCACCAATGTTGTAGAGAATCTCATTAGGAATCCAACGCAACTTGAATCGTCTCAATCAAGGTCCAAACGAAGAAGTCATGACCGAAATACTTCCGGAGGTCACATCTGCAACTTTAAAATTTCCTCAAGGAGACCGGTCCCCCGTACCACTGCAGACCGGTCGGGATTGGTCAATAGGCTCAACAATGTTGAGGAGACCGGTCCCCCGAGCCGCTGCAGACCGGTCCCCTCCTGTTATTTCGAATTTTTTTGAGTTAAATGAAGGGCATTGTTGGCATTTCATGTGGGGGTTATATATATGTTGTATGTGAGTATTGAGGTTATTTGGAAGCCGGAATTTTCAGTCCCAATCTCTCCCCCCCTCTCTCCAAGTAAGCTCTCCCTCTCTCTCTATATATGTTCATGTTTCTCCCACCCCCTCTCTAATTTCAGATGCTTTCCGTAGGGTTTTGGGAGAAATCCCATTCATTAATGTCGATGAGGGCTCCACGATCTACACACCCATGGTCTCGGATTGCGGAGGTGTTGAGGGAGTCTTACGGTGACTTTTCTGGCGACTTTTCCGGCGATGAACCACCTCAAAATCGCGACGAGATTTTGATACAAAGATAAATCGTGATCCACAACTCGATTTAAAGGGTGAATTTAATTTCGAAAATTGATTATAAAAATACGGGTCGTTACAACATTAGACCATGTTTTGGGGCTATCGTGACAATCAAATTGTTGTTGGATATGTGTAGAACAAATGGGGTATGTTGGGTTGTGAGAATCACGATAGGTCCCTCGAAACTTAAGGGATACCCTGTGTTTGGTGGTATTGCCAATTGGGCATCGAATGAGAGTTTGGGTGTTTGAGTCCCTCCCTTCATGTTTGATAAACGTGGGCATCCCTTAGCCTGTTGCGGTAGAATATTGTCCTAGAAATCCTTGGTTAAGGTTGAATGGTCTAGGCGGTTATCTCCCTTGGATTGACCAAGGTGGAGCTTGTGATCGAAGAACTAGACAAATAGTTCAACGTACGAAATGAATGTTAAATATGGAGGATGTGTCCCATGAGGAATGCTCTGCTAGACCTTGAATCTATCACGTGAGAAACTTGTAATGAAATGACGGTAGTAGAATGAGTTAATATGATATACGGTCTAGGTGGAAGAGTTTGGTCACAGACTAGCTTGGCTAGAAAATGTGAAGCCTATGGTGTTAGCTTCGGCTAGGAAATAATAAGAAATCTGAATCGACTAGATTTGGCTAGGGAACACTCGACGATGAGGCTAATGGCCTTGGTTAGGCATGACAACAATGATAAAAGAAAATGAAAGGATAAATCAAGAATGGACTTATGAGGGGATTCTTGGATTTATTCCTAATGAGATGAAATTACTTAACTACGTGGAACCTAAGGGTCGCGGGGCGCTCCCAATGATTTGGGGGATGCCGGAATACTTATGTGGGAATGAAATTATGACGGGATTCCCTGGGTGGTCGCTCCACCCACGATATTGTGCACAATGGGGGTCCCTTGGCCCTCCCAACGAGTTGGGGAACGATGGACGAAAAGGATAGTTGGCCGACAAACCACTATGCCGGACTCAAACCAATTACGAATGAATACTTGAATGCGATAAAAAGGAAATGAGAGGATAAATCAAGAATGGACCTATGATGGGATTCTTGAGTTTAATCCTAGTGTAAAATTATGGAACGATTGGTAATATGTGATGACGATGAAAAGGGTGAATCAAGAATGGACTTATGAGGGGATTCTTGGATTCATCCCTATTATGAGGTGAATGAACGGAATAGACTTGTAATGGAATCCCCTTGGCACTTGATAGTGTGCAATCTTTGGAACAATGAAAGGACTTACGAATGTGAAGATAGTGATAGTTGGCATGGCTCGCAAATGTGAATTATGGTTAGAGATCTCGATACGGCGTTGGTTTGGGATCCTTAGTAGATCCTTAGAGTTGTGGTACCTTAGTAGTAAGGTTGGTCGAGTTGATATTAGAGGTTACTTCGGTTGGACTTGGGGTGTCATACCCTTTGTACTCACTTGAGATTACAGTTTTGGCTTAGACACCCTTTGTTGGCGATACACCTATGTCTCGATTGCCTTGAATGAGGTTACACTACGTGCACTTGATTTCTTTACTATTCTCGTACTTTGTTTATGGACATGTAGGCACGCACCGCATATGCATGCTTGGTAGTAGTTAGGGGTTTTCTCACTGAGTTGTGGTTTGCTCAGACCCTCTTTCTTTTCTTTTTTCTAGTCTGTGTTGTAGGGCTAGACGGACTTGGAGTTGGAGTCAGCTGCTGGGTTTTCTTGGACTTTTCCACCTCAGTTGCAGTGGCTTCCTTTGTACAGGGTAGTGTAGATACAATTTTGTTGTTGTACTTTCCTTCACTTGTACTTCAGTTTCAGTTGTAACCGTGTACGATATTTGTACTTTACTTCCGCTTGTATTTCTTGATTGTACCATGTATCATGTAATGACAATTCAACTGAATGTATCTGAATGGCAAGTAGTTGTATCCCCTGTTTATTATTTAAACTGTTTTAAAAAAAATATGGTTTGAAAATCCGGGGTGTGACAATCATGTTAGTAAAGTTAAATGGTGTTATGAAGCAAATTGTTATTGGAAGTTATATGAGAGATAGAGAATCGATAAGTTTGGGTTATTGGTTATGATAAGTTGTAAGGAACATTCCTAGAAGTTTATTAAGGTAGATATTATTGAAAAGTGGAAGTATCGAGAATAGGGTTAAGTGGTTGCATAATTGTGTGAAATCTTGAATTATGATAATTGCGTCGAATTGGAAAGGGTTATTGGGAGATTGTAAATTTCTCTTGCGTTTTATGGGGGATTCTTGAGTAGGTATCGGTGGGAGGAGATCCTATAACGAAATTGAAAGTATTTGAGACGCGAGTAAGAGTGAGCGATCGAGTGTTGTGTGAGCCCTTGTGTTGGGTATCTATGGGTTGACAAGGGTGAATCTCTAAGCTATAATTATCTAAGAAGTGATGTGATAGGGAGGATGTAAAGTAGAATGAGATCGTCGAGATGGATATATTTGGTATGAATTATAATTGGGTTAGCAAAGTAGACTATGATTATGAATATACATGAGCGAGAGTTATAGTGTTGATAATATAATTGGGTCGTGTTCAATTATGAACATTGATGAATTGTGTCTGTTTCTATACTAGTGGTGAGTATAGAAAATGATTGAGGTGAAAGTTAATAAGAATGGTTAGTAAGTGAGTTAGTCTCATTGAGAAAAGATAATGTGAAAATTTATAAATAAAGATTTGATGCATTCTCTATATAGAAAGAACCAAGTTATGTTAACATTGGTAAGGTCAGAATTTTGGAAAGCATGGTGACTTGGTAAAGTATGATTATGTTTTATGGAGAATTTTAAAATGTGAGTAAGGTATTGAAGTAAATGGCTTGTTGGGCAAATTGATATGTTGGTTAAGGGTTCCTAAATCGTAGGCCTTGAGGGACATGTTGAATAAGTGAACTACTTGATGAAATGAAGTACCCTTTGGATGTCAATGTGTAATTAGTGGATTCTACAAAGTAAGTATTACCTATGTGTGGAAAACTAATATTAAGGGAAGTAAATCAGGGTAGCACAATGAAATCATGGTGTGACCTTTCATGAATCCATATGTTTCCTTATACAAGTAAGATGTTTTGAATTCATTATTATATGGGTCCATTTGGTTGATGCGAACTTTTGTTGCATGTAATACGATTGGCGAGAATGTAGCATCCTTTGTGTAAGTATTGAAAGTGGCCTGTTTGGGCAAGTCCGGTATAGGGACTAGAGGTGTGTGTGGCACCTGTGTATGTGTATGATGCAAATTACCCTTTTTAGGGGTGGACATGATTTAGAACTTGTGAATAAACTCAATTACAATACCATGATATATGCATGTGTGTGAGTGGAATATGAAAGAATGATTGCATAATATGTTCAAGTTTTCGTGCTGAAAAAGGTTGATCAAAAAGTGATATTAACCATAGTTATGTTACGTTTTGCATGGTGTTTTAGATATGCATGCTGGAATGTGATTATTGTGCCGGTTAAGATGGCTAGTCCTTATATGTGTTGGTTGACTATGCATGATAAATATTGATGGTAGTGTCGAGTTGTGAAATTAGCATGTTAAATTGTATTGCGATGTTACAGTAAGGGTAGGTGACCCTATATGAGTCTTCCTTGTAAGGTAGTGGTGCCGTTTGTCAAGGTGTTATGTATTAACTGAATCTAATGTTTAGTGTTGGGAGTTTGAGGTTTTACTCTCGAGTATGTAAAAGTTGTGAAAAGTTATAAGGAAAGTGAGATTATTAGTTGATTTTTTTGGTGTTGGTGTTGGTATTGAAAATTTAAGTACCACATAGACTTGGTAGAATTGAGTGAGCTTTAGAGTGTCTCTATAAGAAGTCACGCAAAGTGTTATATTCCAGTTATTGAGGGAAATCGTAAGATAAAAATTGCGGTGGTAAGAGCAGGTATAACTTGTCTATGTTATAATTATTGCAAGTAATGGAACTATGGTTGTGGAAATTGTTGGGAAGGAAATTTTAGTAAGCTTGGATTCTGTAAGATCATGAGTAATATAAATAGTGTTGATGTTCGAATTCTATCGATGTAAATTGAGTTGTTGTGAAAAAAATAGAAGTGGGAAATGTTTGGAAAGATTGTAGAAGATAAGTTACATTGATGATAAGTAATGCAAGGTTGGATGAAATGAATCACAGTATCTTGTCAATGTGGTTTATAGAAGTATGAGCTAGTGTAGCAAGGTGTGTACTCTTGCAGTTAGTCATATTGAGACATGTGAAGTCTTGTATAAGCAGTATAATGTAGGTCTTTAGGTATTAGTGTAATCTTATAAATTTGGGAAGGAAGTATTATGATTCTGGAAGCATAGAATTTCGAGGATAAAATTTCATAGGTGGGGGAGAGTTGTAACACCCGTTCCACTTAATTGTCAATTTTAAATATTTTAATAATTATGAAAGGTGGGATTAACGAATAATAGATCCCATTTTGATTATAGAGTTAAAGAAATTAATTAAGAAGATTAAATTGTATAAAATGAGGTTTAAAGATATTAAGTCTTTATATATATGAGATAATGGCACACATGGGTGATTAAAGGTTAAGTGAAGGGGCAAATGGGTCTTTTGGAGTAAAAACCTGATTAGGGTTAAGAGATTCACTAATCTCTCATTAGGCATAATTCTAACTTGGGTGCTTGGAGGCTAGAGAGAATAAAAGGGATGGCTAGAAGAGATTTGAAGATTCAAGATTTTTGGAAGGGAATTTGAGGTAGAGTTTTTCTACAATCTTATTACTAACGTAAATATGAAGCCATTGATATAGTTTATGTCCTTACATCATCTCTAATTTGGTCTAGATCGAGGTTTGTAGATAAAACTTGTTTTGGGGCAAAACTCCTAGATCTAGATGATTTTTGATGAAATTGGGAATGTTTGAGGGTAGTGTAAAACCCCAAAATCAAGTATGTTGAGTACCCTTATGTTTAGAACACATTGTTATAAGGAATGTGGATTTGAGGTACAAAAATCGAAGTTTGGGTGATTATGGGAGAAGAGGGTCCAAAAATTGTCAACAATCTGCTCTGAAATCTCCACAGATTCGCTCAAGCTAGAAGTTTCGCTCGAGCGAAACCCCAAGCTCGAGCGAAGGGTCGATCGAACATCTTTTGGCCAAGTCTTTGGAGTCGAGCGAACCTTTTCGCTCGAGCGAAGGTGGTTTCGCTCGACAGTTCGCTCGAGCGAAAGGTCGAGCGAAATGGCTTTTTGGGATTTTTAATGGGATTTTTCCCGGGTTTGGACCTAGAACGTTTATGAGAAGTGTTAAGGATTATTTTGGGGACCCTAATGAACAGTTTAAAATAGTTAATTATTTAATTAGTATATTATAAGCCCAAATCATATCAAATGTTAGTTTAATGACATGATATTGATTCAGGTGAGGAGTCGGGACCTTCCAAGGCTATGAAGTAACGTTTATTGTGATTCTCGCACATAAGGTGAGTGTGTAGATCTATTTTAAATACGTGCTTGTTATTATGAGAATTCTATATAGTTGTGATACTATGTGTGAGTGATGATTCATGTTTTTACTAGTTTTCATTGAATGAATATATACATGAATTTGGTGGGATATGCTATCTCATAGTGATGCATGATATGATGTGATTACATGATCGATGTTGTTGAAAACGGATATGCTCAGCTTATATTCAATTTGGTTGATCTTGTATGCATGTGCCATCTTGCAACATGGAATGTGGAAATAAATGTGTGTAGATACAATCTTTAAAATTGTATGGTATTTCAATACCATAATAAACATGGAAATTGAATGTGTTGGAATGGTGTTACTTGAGCATGCCGTTAGTCAGCTGTTGAATGCCAGGTATGGGCTTCATAAATAAGCCTAGATGAGTTATGTGGTTACACGCAGGTTAGTCCTGGAAATCTAACAGGTTAGTCCTATAACGTTGGTATCAAAACGTCATTTATTTATGCAAAGCCATATTTGGTTGACGCAGGTTAGTCCTGCGATCCAGTGGGTTAGTCCTGTAATGCTGGCATCAAAACGACAAAGAGATATAATAAAAATATCTAATGAATGGAAGATGTAAAGGAACACACATTTTACTTATTAAATGTGCTAGTGAATATCATCATTGTGTATGTGGACTACTGGAGGAGTAAATCACAACTCCTACGTTTATTGTCTCTTCTTGTGAAATTTCATATGTAACTTTCAATTATTTAATTGATATCTGACACTCCTGGATTTGTTTGTCTCTCTCTTTGTTTGACATTCATATCTAGATCTTGGAGCATAGTGGTTCATTACAAGCCAGGTCCAGATGTGCTAGGTGGAGTCTAGCAAGTTAGAGATGCTAGCTATTTGGGTAATTGATGTCCTCCTTCTCTTTTTACTAGTAGTGGTAGTAGATGGTGGTGAGACCTTGTTTTGTCTCTTTGGATTACAGTTGTGTGAGATTCTGTTTGGCCATGTTTGGGTCATGTTGGTACTTGATTTTGAGACTAGTTATCTTGGGTTTTTACTTACCTTATCTTCCGCGGTTGCGTATTAGTATGTTTTAAAATTTTATTGGAGCCATATTGTAGACATTTACCACGTGTGATGATAATAAGTAGTGACACGTGTCCGGATCCTCTTTCTTTGCATAGTTTCTAGAACGGGTCGTTACAAATATGCATTGGATGCAAGGAACATGCATGGAAGATGCTAAAAATCTGATACAGCCTGAAGGGCCAATGACTATATGCTTCTGGGCTATTGAGCCTCTGTTATTATATTACTGCACTGCTTTGTTTTGCAGGAATGTTGGTTATCCATGAAACTAGTAAATCTGGCATGCATTGTATTCACTCTAGCTTAACGCTTATGCATTTTTATAAAACCTTTTCAGGATTGGAGGAGCAAGCTTAGGGGCATGGCTTAGCAGTTTACAGATTCTAATGTACTCTTATGTATTAGCTTTATTTTGGCTTCGTCAAAATGTATCTCCTGCTGTAATAAGTTTGTGGGTAATAAAGTGCACTCTCTCGGTATTATTCACGTCTTCCACAAATTACTTGATTAAATTCATTTGGTGAATCCCTTAACTCATTAATTAGGGCCTTTCGCAAGCTTGCACATTGAACGGTCATAGCCTAGAGTTAAGATCGAGGCACTCCCTAGTTACACCTAGGAAACAAAAACTTGTAAGCATATTAAACCTTGGAGATGAATGTGTTATACTATTTGTATTCTGATATATATATATATATGCACTTTATCCATGTCTAGTAGTAGTTCTAGCAGCGACAGATACTCCAACGATGACTCTAAGGGACCCCACGAGATGGCTCCCGAGGAGGAGGAAGAGGTGGAAGAAGCTATTCGAGACCAAGCTCTCTCTAACTCAGTGACCATAACCTTTGATATCATGGCACGAGTTGCAATCCGATTTGAGGACGAGTCCGAACAACAGATACAGGCCATGATCGACTACCACTTGAGACTTCTAGAGCATGCTTGTACCATAGCTAGAGCATCAATCCAACACTGAGAATTTGAGTACCTAATGGGAGAATCAATAAACTATGTCCTGCATGGTGATAATGACGAATTGAATCCAGAGGATGAAGAAATGGGAGAAAGGGAGGAAGATCCTTTGGAATGGCAAGATCGAGGAGGGGACCTTGAGTTGGAAGATGGGTTGGTCGATGATCCACTCAATATTGAGGAAGACTTTGACATTAACTATGAGAAGTGCGTTTACCCTCCATACGATTGGCCTAGTGATGCAGACAGCACGACCGAAGCCTATTTG
>NMUG010000554.1:0-21589 GCA_002855965.1 Monotropa hypopitys | reverse complement strand
AACTTGTTCAATATGCAATGTAACTTGCATTTTGGATAAGTTATAACAAATTTATAAACAAGTTAAGTTACAGTACATTGTAACTTGTTCAATATGCATTGTAATTTGTTCAATGGACAAGTTATAACAAAGTTATAAACAAGTTACAGTGCACTGTAACTTGTTCAATATGTTGTAATCAAAGTTACAGTGCACTGTAACTTGTTCAATATGCAATGTAACTTGCACTTTGGACAATTTATAACATAGTTATAAACTTGTACAGTAACTTGTAGTGTAATGCCACTGTAACTTGTGCATATTTAAACAAGTTACAATGCATATATGAACAAGTTACAGTGCACTATAACTTGTACTGTAACTTGTAGTGCAATGACACTGTAACTTGTGCATATTTGAACAAGTTACAGAGCATATTTGAACAAGTCAGAATGCATAATTAATCAAGTTACAGACATATTTGAACAAGTTACATTCATATTTGAACAAGTTACAGTCCATTTCAAGAGTGAGGAAGGAAGCGCGCGCGTTAAATAGGACCATAACGGGTATGGAAGTTATTCAACGGGACCTTAACGGGTTTAAAGAAATATTAGGGACTCGCTCAAAAGAACCCCATTGCCGCATGCGCATCCATGTGGTACTCGCGCGCCTCGCGAGCGCGTTGGAGCGCCAGCGCGCCCCAGTGACGCACAATGGGCAAAACATCTTGTTTGGTTCCGGACTTAGCAAAAAATCACCAAATTTCAAGGCAAAACCTAAAAAACTCACTCTTGATTTGAATTCCCTTCAATATAAGCAATCCTCTCGCAACAAACACTCCTCCTCCCCTCCCCCCCTCCCCCCTCCCCCACCCCCGTATAGGGAAATCACCAACGGCAAACAAGAGCAATGTCGAAGCACGACTGCTTGACCTTAAGAATGCGACTTAGAAACCCTAGTCGCGCATGCCTCCAATCTAAGCTTCCATCTTCAAACGGGCATTGACAATCTAAACCACCCCACCACACGATGACCAACAATGATCTGCTTAAACTCACCATGGAGCTAAGAAGTCCAAACTGAGTTGATCCTATTGGGATTTTGATCCTCGCAAAATCCACCTGCAACGAAAAGTGCGAGCACCATATTAAACAAACACGAGAAAAAATAAATAAGGAAAAAAAGAACACCAAAAGATATATGGTTCCTCTACTCTGCCTACGTCCACGGAAAAGAAAATAAATTCACTATATTGTTGAGTACAACGAGATACAAAATATTTCAAGTCCTCGCTCACCAATATTTTTCTTACTCCCACAATATATTTTCCCTCTTGCTCTCTCTTTTCTCTCATCAACCCTCGCTGATTACAATTGTCGCGCCCCACCCCAGCCACACTACTCCAACGAGGCTGCGTCGGGCGGGGACACATGTGGCAAACAAACATGATTACTCTTTCCACTTAAGTCATTATGTGACTATTCCATTTTCATTTAATTATTTCCATTCACACGACCAATTATGCTCCTAAACAGATTTCATTAACAAATAGAAATCATACAATAATCTCAATGTCATTATGAGACAATTAAACAAATAGCAGAGGTAAATTTCATTAAGACAATGTTCTCTGTTACAACATACTTAATCAAAAGGGGAAGCATAACTATAATGTCCCGATCCACGTACTAACTAAAAGCACAAGTGCTGAGGATAAGTGAGTCATATCTATGTCATCCATGACATCATCCCCCGAACTAGTAATGGGATACCATCAACCCTCTCTTTTATCCAGCTCTGTGACATCCAAAGAATGGAAAACATAGAAATATGTAAGTTACACAGTAATTTAAGTAAATGACAATTACTGTAAACATCACATCTATCGGACCCCGCCCTGGCCACACTACTCCAACGAGGCTGCACTGGGCGGGGACACCGCGGCAGGACAAGCATGATTATTCATTCCAATTAAGTCATTATGTGACTCATTTCCATTTGATTATTTCATTACTTACACCTAATCATGCTCCTAATACGATTCTATTAACAAAAGGAACAACATACAATCTTAAACACATGAAGATACAACTGAATTGTAGCGGAAATAAATTAACATTTAACTTAAACAGTTGTTCTCTATTACATCATGCTTTATCAAATAAAAGTGTAAACTACAACGTCCCGATCTAGTACAAGGGTGTAGATGTGTTGAGAATAGGTTAGTCATATCTACGTCATCCAGGTGTGACATCCAAAGAATGGAAACGCATGAATTTGTAAGTTACATATAATATTCAAGTGCATAAATTAAAATGTAACCTACATACTCATAGTTCGTATAGGAACACATCCACGACCAGCCGTATAGAAACACATCCACAACAAGCATATCATTAGGGTGTTTTGGCATGTCCGTCCATGACCACATGGCCACATAGGTGATTCCCCAATCCACATTCACATATATGATACCCCAATTTACATTTACACATAACAATTATGTGCTTGAATCAAAATGTAACTAACATACTCACAGTGATTGTTTGTACCGAGTCGAGTACCCTACTTCTTTGAGGGGTCGACGCCGCTAGCTTCCCCACCCGTCCAAGCTAAAAAATGTCAATAACCGAGACAAATATAGCTTGAACAATAAATTAAAGACACAAGTAAAGAAATTAAAATGCATAATTAACCTCTACTTTATCCACTTCCTTTCATTTTCCTTTATTTCCTCTATTTTTATTTATTTAATTTTTTATTTAATTTTTAATTATTTTATTTTACATCATTTTCTCCACTGCCCAGAACACTTCAGCATGTTCACATATCGATATGTGTTTTATCACATATCGGTATGTAACCTCATTGTTCTCCTCCTTCATTAATTCCTCTTTCGATCACATATCGAATGCTTCCGCTGACATCACATATCGCTATATGCTCCCCCCTTCCATTTTGATATGGGACACATATCGATATGTGACTCAAGTTCTCGCATATCAAATGACAACACAGACTCACATACTGAATGGTCTCCACCGACATCACATATCGATATGTGATTAATCTACACATCGGCATGTGGCACCTTCAATCGAAACCCCAGAAACAAAAACATTGTTCATCATCTTCTGGAATGTTTTAATTAAACCCAAATGTAACGTCCCATCCCAATAATCATTAAAATTAAAACAATTATTGAACGGGAAAACTTTACAAAGAACACTTCAAATACTAGATCCCAAATTCCAATAATTAAATCCTCAAAGAAAACACTCACCACAAAATACAATAAATGAAAGACATCATAAAAACTTCAAGATGAACATCACCTTACAGCAAGGCACCACAATATAAAGCATCTAGGTACAGCGGAAGATTAAATTGCACTAACCCAAAATACCTACTAACAACAACACAAACAAGGCCACACTGTCTGAAAAGTAAAGTAACTACAACACAGCATAATCCTAAAGAAGGCTACCACAACTAACTAGAGTAAAAGGCTAACAACACTAGCCAACAAAACCTCCTGATATGACTGTCAAGCTCACTGAAAGGGGCTAACACTGCACCAAGCCTGACTGTAGTGGACCCGATCCTCAAGCCTCTAAATTCTAGATTTCCAAGCCAAAAGAAAAGAAAGACACGAGCAAGGAAATTCAGAGTTTGTTAGATATGACATCTAAACATATGACTAACAAGAGATGAATAAACATGATAATATATATGCAATTAAAAGCATAAGGAGAACTAACATAAGCATTTAAGTAACAGTGGTATATACTATTTCATTTCTCAAGTTTTGCATAATTATGCCTCATTTGTTCTTTAAGATTTCCATATTATTCATTTCTCAATCCAAGGGTAATTAAGCAATAATTACCTTATTCATACTTTTACTACTCTATGTCCAAGGAGGAGGACAACTCCGAGGGACTGTTCATACCTATCTCAACGCCTATAATGTAAGTGTGTCCAAGCAATAGCCAACGTACGAAGGGTGTGAAATGCCCTTTACGACTAGTCATTAATATCTAAGGATCATTTGGGATATCTTTACACATTAAGCCATTCTTAATATAACAATGTTATTACCCAAGGTAAATACCTTTAATGATTACTATAATTTACCCTTGCATAAGAATAGAGATTATTAACATGTTCTTCTTTCATTAAGAGTGATTAATTCTATCAATAATTATTTATTCTTCAACCTACCTCAATGCACACTAGTTACGATGCATACCTTGTGTGATGGCACATAAGCCGTTCATATTCCCAAAACACTTAGACTCTGTTTGGTAACCATTTCATTTCTTGTTTTTATGTTCAAAAATTTTGAAAACAGAAACCATAAACATGTTTGGTTGGTTGTTTTTGTTTATCAAATATAGAAACAATTTCACTTATTTTCGAAATTTCTGAAAACACAACAACTGGGTTTTCAATTATTCTCGAAACAAGTTGTAAACAGAAATGATTTTCGAGCAAAAACGATTTTCGAAAAAAGTTGGCACCAAACATGTTTCTGATTCCTGTTTTCATCTACGAAAAACAAAAACAAGTTTTTAGTAAATTGAAAAAACTGAAAACTGAAAACGTTACCAAACAGAGCCTTACCTTCCTATAAGGAAATAGATTCACTTAATGATTCTAGGGTGAACACACACACCCGACAATATGATTTGATATACTCTTGCCCAAAGGCTAGTCCAATCGGTTATATTCGTTATTCATTAACATTTACCACATATGGTTCATATGATTTCCAATTGCCCGAAGGCCAGCCCACATGGCTATATTTGATATTCATTTATATTTTCTGCCCACGCTGTCCACCTTAGGCTATACACAAGCCTCTTGGCACTAATGCCGAACTGCCAACACTGGCAACCTTAGGCTATACATGCCTATTGGCAATCATGCCAAACTGCCCGCACTGGCCACCTTATAAGTAAAACACTTATTCTGCTCACACTGGCCACCTTGGTACATACACAAGTGCCATATATTATATCAATATATATCTAGGGATAACATTTCTCATTACACAAGGACACACACGAACAGTCCTACTCAGAAATTCTTATTTGAGTACAAGGCCCAAAGAGGCCACGCACTTCTAACCAAGTGCTAACGAGTAGCATACCATACTCACATAAGTTCCATAGTTGTTAAGTAACCCTACATGGGTCTATCACGCTTCCGCTGTGCTACTCTGATTATTCTTCCTTAGTTTATTTCATGCATACCGTTCGATGAAGTATTCGCATTATCTACTGATTTCCAATGTATTGGTGTACTTACCATATTTAGGGATTCAAGTGATCATCCAAGGAATCCTATGTATCTTCTATATACGTTGCACAACTATGTACATTAACCATTCAAGTTTCTTAACGTGGTTTATCATATTTTTCATAATTATGGATTCATCCATTTAATTTAAGTAACCTTACTTAACCATATAAGGAGTTCGCATATGAATAAATAGAATACATATTTAACACAAACTCACCAGATACCGACGAAGAGCCAAGCAATCTCCTCCACAAGCCTTGGAAGAGTAAATGCTCACCTGACATGAACACAAGTGGATTAGGATCCACATAATGCATTGAACTATTTACAAGGAGACCAGATATTAAAAATGGACTTAGACCTCCTCAAGGTCAAACTCAAGCACTAAGGACCTCCAAGACTAAGTCTTAACCTTCAAAGTCTAAAGAAAGAATGCATCACTTCAAATAAACCCAAAACACTTCCAAGGTTTGCTAAGATCCTCAAAACATGGTCCACATAAGCCTAAGGGTGAATACCTCAAGACCCCAAAGCAAACATCAAACAATTCCTCACACATAGGCAGACCGGTATGGCACCGGTATGGTGCTGGTATACCGGCCGGCATGCGGGTTAGTACAAAATTTCTCCAATTTTCTAAGGCAAAACCTACTGCCCAATCTGAGCCAAATCCGGCATGCCGGCCGGCATGCCGGTTAGGCCAAATTTGCTCACCAATGAAGGGACAAACCTACTGATCAAAATTTGCAAACACCGGTAGGGCACCGGTATGCCGGCCGGCATACCAGCCAATGTGTCGGTCTTCATACCGGTTCCTGAGCAGGATGTTTTCTAATGGCGATTTCTACGAACCCCTCTTCTCCAAATCACCCAAAACACATCCTAAATTCCAAAAATCGTAAAATCTCACATCCCTTAACCTCCCATAGACATCTTCCTATTTTTCTCTCTACCTCTCTTCCTCCCTCAAGCACAACTAAACTCTACACAATATGATTTGGGGCAAGGGAAACCCCTAATTCAAATTTTTAGGGTAAAAGACCCCTTTGCCCTTCACTATTCTCACACTTAACACATAGGTCCTTAAATAATATACTAGGCACCTCATACTTTCACATAAGTCACCAAATGACCCATTTATACTAGTTTAGGCACATTATAACCATTCCTTATAAAAATTATCACATCCAACAATTAAATCAAAATTATAATTCACTTCTTAATAAATAATTGAATTGATTTATTATAATGGGACGGGTGTGACACTAGACAACCCTAGTTACGAATTGAACACCAATCCCTAACACAGAGCATTTCCATGCACATATACACAACTTAAATCGATCAAATCCATCAATTTTGCCAAGAATACACATGCAAACCCATTTTTGTGTTTTTTAAACCCACTTCTCGGTTTTTTTAGCCCCACGCACACACTCATCCCATGGTGGCTCAACCAAACATTCTACAACCACTATACATACAAAAACACTTCTAGCCAAATTTAGAACCCATTAAATTCATCCAACACCCACTTCCATGACTTTAAAATCGATTATTCAATCTCTAATCCAACACCTCCTAAAAATTTCCGAAATCAAACAATAAAAGAGGATTTTAGACTTGTCTTACACGATTAATTGAGCTTCGTAAGCCTTGGGTTGAATCTCCAATAATCCACGATCAATTTCTCAGTGATTCCCCCTTTTCCTCCCTCTCGTAATCTCTCTCTCTACAATGTTTGATGATTTCAGAGTTCTCAATGTGTGTGGAATGATTTTCACCGTTTGAGTGTTACTAAATTAGGATACAAACAAATCCCACCTCTTTATTACCACTCAACACTTGGATTTGTTGCTATATCTATTTATGTTTTAATCCATTTCGATATATAACTCAATCCCTACACATTTCGATATGGAAATATCACCTATCCATTCCCAACAGTTGAATCGCATAGTGATAGGTGTCATTGCACATATCGAAATGTTTCGGCTCTCTCCAGCCAAAATTCAGAGAGTTTATTTAAGCATATCAATTGGTCTCTTCACGCATTTCGATATGCGATCACCGCATGGTTACACATATCGAAATGTGTACACTTTCAGTTCAATTCTAAGCCTAGATCAATGAACACAAGATACCTATTTCAGTATGTGATCATTCTTAGCCTTGACACATCGATACATGATCATAATTTAGGCCAAAGATCACTGAACAATAGGTTCCTATTTCGATATATGCACAACCCCAACTTTTACCCATATCGATATTCCAAACCAATTTAGGCCATTTCTAACAACTTTTAACCAACTTCCCTGGCTCATTACCTCCCTCCAGCAACTTTTACCCAACTTCCCTGGCACATTTCCTCTCTCGTAACCTCTCTCTTTCTCTCTACAATGTTTGATGATTTCGGAGTTCTCAATGTGTGTGGAATGATTTCTACCGTTTGAGTGTTACTAAATTAGGATACAAACAAATCCTACCTCTTCATTACCACTCAACACCTAGATTTGTTCCTATATCGATTTATGGTTTGATCCATTTCGATATATAACTCAATCCCTACACATTTCGATATGAAAATATCATCTACCCATTCCCAACAGTTGAATCACATACTGATATGTGCCCTTGCACATATCGAAATGTGTCGACTCTCCCTAGCCAAAATCCAGAGAGCTTATTTACGTATATCGATTGGTCTCTTCATGCATTTCGATATGCGATCACTGCATGGTTACACATATCGAAATGTGTACAATTTTCACATTTCGATATGGAGTTCAATTCTAAGCCTAGATCAATGAACAGAGGATACCTATTTCGGTATGTGGTCATTCTTATAGCCTTGACACATCTCGATATATGGTCATACTTTAGGCCAAAGATCACTAAACCGTAGGTTCCTATTTTGATATATGCACAACCCCAACTTTTACCCATATCGGTATTCCAAACCAATTTAGGCTATTTCCAGCAACTTTTACCCAACTTCTCCGGCTCATTAATGTTGGAAATAATTATATGAAGATTAGCAGTTTTGGCACACACCACGTGTGCTGCAGTTGAGGGACAATTTAGGAATTAGTTTAGGGGTAATTTAGGAATTAATATAATTGTCACTATGACAAAAAGAAGAGACACCAAATTGGTGCTCTCCCTTTATATATTAGTATAGATTGTAATTAAACCAAATTAGGAAGGTATAATAATTAGATTGTTTTGCTTTCCTTATTTTCTTTTGTATCTGACCTATAAATAATTCCTCCTTATGAGAAGAATACACATCATTCGAATATTTCAACATTGTATCGAAGCAGGTTCCTTTACTCTATTTTTTTTTCTTTCTCTCGCATCTGACACATCATAACTTTTTTTCTACCCTCTTGCACAAACCCTACTACCGCTACACCATCTCTCTCACACAAACCCCTAAACCTATCATCAACCTAATCGTAGACGTCGCCTATCATTACCCTAGTTGCCGCCACCATCGGCGATCGCAACCCCTGTCACTGCTTGTCTGAAAGTTGTCGTCTACCTAAGCAACCTTTGTCGAAGTCACTGTCGCATTTTTTGGGTTTGTCTCGTCGGCGTCTCTCTCTCAATTCAACGGGATCTCTCAAATCTCTCTCTCTCTCGATCCGGTAGGATCTCTCCCTCATCGTCTCTTCCGGCGTCCCGACCAGATCTGGCGACTCTCGCCCTCAGTTACACTAAATTGCACCCCCCCCCACGATCCGCGATCCAAATCGTATATTCTCAAATGCAGGTCGTTTTTGTACCGGATCACCATTTTTCACGTTCTGAATTTTCCGTCTTTTTCATTTTGGCCCTTCATAAACAGTGCTTGCAGCCTTTCACATGGCAAAGAAGACAACAACTTTTTTCTACCTATCTAATAAAAAGTTGATTTCCTTATTTACTACTTATATACTTACAAAATAATTATTATAATAAGCAATTGGTGATCCGAAGAAGCCTACCCCTACCGTACCGTATTCCAGAGGGGTAGTGATTCGCGTTCCCATTCCCGTTCCTCGTAATGCAGCGATCCGCGTTCTAGGTAACCTTGCTCTCGCCGCCTCTCAAGATCCGGAAACCCTTGACCAGATCCGGAAACCCAACTAGATTCAGCAACCTCCAACGTCAATCCTCACCGTCGTTCATCTCCAGATCTCACCGTCGTTTGTTTCCAGATCCCACCGCCATTCATCTCCATATCTTGATGCCATTCATCTCGCACATCAGCGCCGCACGTCAGTCATCTTGCTCGTGGCTCTTCTCTCTCTCTCTCTCTCTCTCTCTCATAGCCTTCATTGATCGTCGCCGCCCCTCGCCGATCGTCGTCACAATATAAAAGCCTGGCAAGGCACGACACAATATAAAAAAAGGCACAACATGGCACGACAAGCTAAAGTAAATAGAAATGCACGACACGATATGGCATGATTAAATAAATGGGCCTACACAGCACGACATGATTTTTAAAAGAACACGGACACGACATGATAAAATAAATGGGCCAATATGACATGTTTTAAAAAATCACGACACATTTCATAAAGCATGGCACATCATAATTAAGTAAATGGGCCACAGAGACACGGCGCGGGCATGACACGATACGACACGAAAATAAATAGGCCAGGCCGACACGGCACGTTTGACATCCCTAGGGAGGTTGTGTGTAAAATACATGTTTATAGTAGGTAATTTCGTACTTGGAGATGTGTGAATTGTGGGTTTCATCTAAATTCCACCCAAACCCATGTTTTATGTCGAAATCGAAGGTTTTTCCCATATATAAGACTAAAGAAAGTTGACACTTGGTGTAATTGATCCAAACCCTAGAATTGGGGGGTTTCGATAGGAACATGTAATTGGTTCGTATTGAACGTAATTGAATCTTGAATTGAGAATGTGTAAGATGTAACAGCATGAAATACATCTCTTATTGCTAGTTTAACCTTCATATATCGTGTAAGATTACAAGTTATTGATAATTTAAGACTTGTACAGGTGGGGAGTTGAGTAACCAGAAGGTGCCAAAGACAGTTGGTAGGTATACTATCCTTCATCCTCGATTCCAGGGAGTGCGTTTGCGCATAATAGTTGTGCTACATTAATTGTTGCATGTGAAACATTGGGCCTTCGTGCCAATAAAGTTGGGCCTTCGTGCCACCAAAGTTGGGATATGTACCGAATATGTTGGGTCATTGTGCCAACAAAGTTGGTACGTGTGCCACTCAAAGTTGTGCATGCGAATGCGGTAATCTGTTGTTCATTCAGTTGGATAGATGTTAGTGTTGTACATTTATTGTCTCACACACTCCTTGTTTTCCTTTTGGATTTCCAGATAACATGTTGTATAGTTGTTGGTCCACTACAAGTCGCGTCTCAAGAATGTACAGGTCAGGTTTCGGATGTACACAAATAGTGCTAGAAGATAAGGAGTGTTGTGGCAGTTGATTTCGTTGAGTTGTTGTAAAGAGTTTAAACTATCACTTTAACTTAGTTTGGTTAAAGTGGATTTTTGTTCAGAGATACTTGTTGGCATGCCAAGATTTGTTTTAATGTATAGTTGTTGGTGGTGGTGTTTTCCGTTCTGTTGATATCGTTGAGCATGTTAGATTACATTTACTGAGTATGAGTTGGATGTTGACGACATCGATCATCACATGGCCATGTCGGTACGGACCCAATCGGATGTCGGTGTGGGGCCCCTCGGGTGCCATATTGGCCGTGTCGGCGCGTGACTCTAACCATAAATGTCTCGTAAATATTACACACAACAGAAAAACAAACACACTAATCACAATACCCAATTAGCATAATTTGCCCAAAATGTATAGAAATACATTTATTTCGTTGCAGCATTCCACAATGGCAATAGAAAATAAGCATTTAAATTGACTGAAACTATTCAAGAGTACCATTGGGAAGATCAGTATCCAGAAGAACTCCGGTTTCAACAGTCCAACATCTAGCAACGTTCTCTTTTGTATACCCCCCACCTCCTGTTACCTGGAGAAAGAAAACCCTCTTTGTAAATCCAAACATTGGAACTCAGGCAGCATAGTTCAGATCATACACCTACCAGTAAGGGCAAGTTGAATTTCTTGACAAACCTGACACACTCAGCATGGCCTGCAAGAATAACATGATAATAAAACCGGGCAAACAAATTAGCTAAATACAATTAAATACTTCCACTGAATATGCAGGAGAGTAACTATCTTAGTGTATAGAACACAGACACGAGCAAAAAAAATCTCTTCAATTACAGGTAGACAAGCACCATCAATGGATAGGTTAAAGCATCCCAAGCGGTCACCAGCAAGTGAATCTGCCCCACATTGGAGAACTATCACTCCTGGCATATACGTTTCCACAACCTTGGCAATAATCTACATAAATGAACAAGTAAGTTTACCCATGGTGCTATTAAACCATAGACAAAGAACATAGAATCATGAATTTGAGCATTTTACTGAGACTTACAGTTTTGAAAAGCCGAGTAAAGGTGGCATCATCTATTCCATCCTTGAATGGGACATTTATGGCGTAAAATTTTCCTTCTTTTTCTCCTATTTCCTTCAAGCAGAATACATCCATTACTGTTACTTCTGAGTTGAATGGAAGTAGAACATATAAATAGCAGAGAAAATCTCATGAAAAGATAATTATAGGTCGTCAATAGTAAAGCAATTCACCACTCGCAGAGGTTCCAAGAACAAGTTGAGGCTGTAGAGAAGAGAATGGAACAAACACAGAGGTCCTAAGAACAAGTTGAGGTTGTAGAGAAGACATAGACGAACAAAAAGGGAGAAAAGAAAGAACGTCAGAGGAAGTAGAGAGCTCCAGTCCAGTCACGCATCTGTGAATTCCCTCCTCCCCTGTGAAGGAATTGGTGTTTTTATATTATATTAATATCAACCTTGGCTCCTATGCTTATGTGTCTAAATGGGACAGTGTCACAAGTAAATTACTAAAGTTGCCCTCTATCAGGCATTTGACTTCTAAAGGAGACGTGGGAAACTCCAACACCGGTTATATGTTAGACAATCTAAGATCATTTATACACTAATCGATGATAAATAAATACACAAACCAAAAAAAAGTATACTACAAGCCCTAAGGTGCATCAGTTAGATGAACTATGACTTTTCAAGAAAGATTAATGGTAAATGATTGTGAGGTATTAGAGTCGAGATTATTCTGTTCTACCTAGAGGATAATATAATGGGATACGGAACCACAAATCTTTGCTTCCGTATGCTAATAGCATTAAGGTGGTTTCAGAACTATAGGAAGTGAAAACCAGGACATAAATCTTTGCTTCCGTATGCTAATAGCATAAGGTGGTTTCAGAACTATAGGAAGTGAAAACCAGGACATCAGCTCTTGATGGCAACTACAAGTGGAGGGGGGTCGAGAGCTTAAGACCAACTATGTTAAAGCATAACAAGGTTTCCAGACCATCAATGTTTAAGAAAACTCTTCAATAAAACATCCGCTAATATGTCCTCTTAGATGCATTAATGTTTTTTATGTAATTGGTTTGATGCCGAAGCCTTGTCAAAATAAGAATTTTGCCAAAGAATTCTATCCATGCAAAAGAAACAGGGTTGGTTGGGGCTTTGGGAGCCAAAATCTCTTTCTCAACCCAGAAAACTTGTTCATTGAGGAAAACGCGACATGACATTGTGTTGTCTATTAGAATGTCGATGTGAGGAAGAGCGCCTTTTGGCAAATCAAACGCCCTTATTAGTGAAGCTTCAAGCCTAGGCCCTCGATGCGTATTACTTGGACGCCAAATCTTCCAAGCCTAGAAACTTTTCACCTCAAGCCTTCTTCTTATCTTAACCCAATGAAGTATACAACCTTTCAAAATGAAGTACCAATAGAACCACCTTTCAAAGCATGCCTACAAGAGACATACTAAATCACTTGACAACCATCTCTTATGAAAATAGATTTCTAGCAAAGCATCCTTATCAGTTCACATATCATGATTTGTACACGAAAACCTCCATTCTTGTACTTGATTTGCTTCCACCAAAATTGAACCTTCTCAACATCCCCCAGTACAGAAACCATTATTACAAAACATCCCATCCTTTCAAAGATAGTTTTTCACAAACCCTACCATTATAGCAATGAACCAAAGCCATCATTATATTCAGCCAAAGCCACTCCATTAGTACTTAGTAGTTTTATTGAAAATTTCCAACAACTAATAACTTAGTGTTTTCCTCTCTGATGGGAACAGGTCAAATGATACTTATACTATTCACGCATATCTCCAAAAGAAATTCAATTTGATGTCAAAGCTCTTGGTGCTTAAAAATCGCTGTCTAATGAACAAAACTACTAGAATAACTCGTAAAAACGAATAATTGTTACCGGAACAGCTAAGAAATAAAGAAATAAACTGAAACTCAAAAAACGGACAATGAAAATTACCTTAACATCGCCAGTTCCAGGGAAGAACTTATCACCATATTTGTGAAAACTAACAGTCATCACCCTGTGAAATTCACCAAAACAATTTGAGCTCTAAACAAGGATATGTCAATTAATTTCAAAGTCTCTGTCACACCAAAGCTTTAGTAATTCCCTTATAGAGAGTTAATTTTTTCAGATGATGTCAAAAGGAATACGAGATTGAATGACTAATCAATGTCATACACTAGCCACAATTAAACAGTAACATAACAGTTTGCAATGACGAATTCTATAGGAAAAGGAAATTCTGAATGGAGAACATAGAATTGTCCTGCAGTCCAACTAAGCAACCTATATATTTTAGTGGACCAACCAACAAACTCATCCTATAATGACTGAAACCTATACAGTAAGAAAATCACTGACTTATCAATTAAATCATCTGTGTTACCTCACACCTTATCCTACATGTGGAGGGATTATTCTTTGAAGGGCATAATAACATAACAGTCACCCTGAGCACAATATAGTTAGAGTTATGAGTGGTCACGACAGGACTCACCAGGCAGGTCATAAGCTTCTAATTTAGGTTTCATTTTCCACCTTCAAAATTAGATTTACATTTTCAGGGATAAAGTTGCATCTAATGAAACAGCTTACTTGTCTATCACAAGAATTTCACATTTACGTTGCTTACATCAACAGGGCCGAAGGCTAAAAAAAACCGATGCATCTACTAAGTTCTCTGATCCTCTTTGAGCAATTACGACAACTTTGATATTTTGGTTGTCATATCAAGTTATAGTTTCTTACACCTTTAACATATATTTTTCCGTAAGTGATACACTATTATACAACAGGCACAAAGGGAAGGCCACCCACATGCAAAAGAAAAGGCAAGTCGAACAAAAAGGGCATAAGCATGTATGCACAGAAAAAGTGGTCATGTTACCTGTCTGTAAAAAAGAATGCTTCTTCAACACCATCACCGTGATGTACATCTATATCAATGTACAGAACCCGAGCATGATATTTCAGTAGTTCCAAAATTCCCAAAACCAAGTCATTGATGTAACAAAATCCAGATGCCACGCACTTCTTAGCATGATGCAATCCACCAGCCCAATTAATGGCTATGTCACAAACCCCATTGTTCAATCTGCGTGCAGCATCTGCCAACAAACTTTACTACATAGTAGTGAATTAAACTAATGCACTTCGATCAAACAAACCACCATAGGAGCTTAACTTACCTATTGTGCCACCAGCATAAATCTGACAGAACTCGAATAGGTTTTCAAACACTGGACAGTCTTCTCCAAGATTGTCTGAAAGACAAGAACAATACATAAATTTTCAATATTTGGTAGCGTAACTAGAATGAAATACAGGCATATACCACTAAGAGTACAAATCTGAATGTAGAATAAAAGCATAAATTCTTAATCCCTCTTTTCCCACTACGAAAATAGGGTATAGCTAATGCCTTGTATGAATCAATTGGGCAGGATCTGATGATCTATCGTAAAATGCATATTTATGGTTTTACCCACCAACAATTTGACGGGAGTGGTTAAAGAGAATAGAATGGTAGGATAAAACAAAAATATACCGAAACGCAAAGCCCATGCAGAAATACTTTTGAAGCTTCCAGATTTCTGCATCTAGTAAATTGTGCCAACCTCTACAACAAATCAACGGGTCACTAGGTAATACAATGATGTAGAACAAATCGCAACAGATTTTCTAGAGATTTGACAAGCACACATCAAACAAGAATCGTTGAACATCATCTTGTAGTATAGGAACTTTGGTTAGGAATTTTTATTTTATAGAAACTTTTAATTTCGTAGATGTTCCATTTCCTTAGGATATGTTTCCTTATGGAAAGTTGTAATGTTCTAGACTTTTCTTTTTGTTAATGCCTCTTGTTTTGATATGATTTAATTTTTTTAAAATCTTTAAATTTGTTAGTCTTTTTTTGTTACCTAATTTGATTTTTTCCTAGAATAGGATTTGTTCACCTATAAATAAAGATTGTAACTCCCTTGGGAATGCATTCATTTATTCAATAATATTTTGAGAGTTCCTCAATTCCTTGTGTGCAAGGTATTCTATATTTTCTTGTGGATTCAAGACCCCATCTATTAGAACAATATCTATCTCCTTTCACCTACTAGAACGATATATCTAGTCCTTTATTCCGCTATAATGTTGCATCAGGTGGTATCAGAGCGAGGTCATCCCTTATCTCAATGGCTGAAGATGGAGTTCAGATGGAGAATCCTAACGGTGGTGATCATGGGGTTGAAGCTTTGTGGAATACAGTCAATACTCAACAGGAACAATTGACAAGGATCGAGAATCTATTGGCTGGGCTAAACCTCAACGCTAATAGACCTGCATAAGATGTTCGTGTTGTTCCTCGTATTCCACAACAACGTGAGTCAAGGGTGGTCAACAATCATAGATGTTTAAGGAATTCCCCCTAGACGTGTCGCACACTGCCCAATTTATGATGGTGATTCGAGTGACGATGACATCGAGAGGATTGCTATGCATGATAATCCCAAAGAAGCCTTCCACCAGGACGACTATCGCATGACTTTGGACCTTCGCTCTTTCAACGACCAATTGAATATTGAAGATTTTCTGGATTGGTTACACGAAGTTGAAAGGTTCTTCGACTACATGGACATTGCTTCTGTGTGGTGAGAGCAATTGCAGCTATCTCGGTTGTGGAAAAACAAGGACAAGATTCGGTCATGGCATCGGATGAAGCAATTGATGAGAGCATGTTTCTTTCCTCCATATTATGATCAAGTTCTATTCCACCAATACTATAGGTGCCAACAGGGAACAAAGCATGTTCACGATTATGTCAACTATCTACCACAAACGAAAGGGCAATTGGTGGCGCAATTTGTCGATGGGTTACGTGCTAACATACAAGACATAGTGAGCATGCAACAAATCCATACCTTGTTGGATGTCATTCTATTTGCAGTGAGAGCTGAGTTACAGTTGATTAGTAGAGGAAGTGCATAAGCCCAAGCCCCTACAATAGGGTTCAATACTACCCCAGTGCAAAACCAATCCGAGAAGATTAAAGGAAAGGCAGTCACCAAGACAACTTCAACCCAAGATTCTCAAAGCCATACAAAACCTCCAAGGAGAAATCACACAAATGCAAGGCAAGAGTGCTGGCAAACCTGGCGGCCAATATAACCCTTATGCCCCTCCTCGAGGTGATAAGTGTTATCGCTGTGGAAAGGCAGGACACCATTCAAATAGTTTCCCTCAAAGACAACAAGTCAACCTTGAAGAACATGGAGGCGAAGAAGACTACCAAGAAGAGGGGGAGATAGAAGAAGAGGATTCAGCATAGTGGATCCATGAAGATGAAAGTGTATTGTTAGTGGTGCGTCGTTTGATGCATACACCACGAAAAGAAGAGGTGTAGAGGTGTAACATCTTCAAATTCGTTGCACCGTAAATCAATGAGTTTGTGACCTAATTATTGATGGAGGCAACAACGAGAACATCGTGTCAATAACCATGTGGACAAGTTGGGTATATATACGAGGAAGCACCCTTCCCCTTACAGTATTGGGTGGATCTGAGATGTCGGCGAAACCAAAGTAACAGAACAATGTGACATTCCTTTTTTGATTGTCAAAGACTATAAGTACGAGGTTTTGTGCGACGTGGTGGACACCGATGCTTGTCACAAGTTGCTTAGAAGACTGTCGCAATTAGACCTCAGCACTACACACCAATGTTCTAAAAATCGCTAGGTGCTGGTCAGGCGACCGAGCTCCTTCTAGCGCCTAGATGATTAATATGTGGATTAATTGGCCTAGGAAGATTAGTTGGTTTTTCCTTTTTTAAAAAAAATAAAAAATATATTTCACCCCTCTACCCCAAAGTTTGAGTAAGAAATGTCATAAGATAAGATTATGAATTATAAGTAGTGATAAATAACATGAAATAAAAAGTCCGATATTAAAAATTTAAAACAAAATTAAATTAAATACGACACATAAAATTCCAAATGGTCAAACATCAAAGTCAGAGACCCATAGGTTAAGCTCCTCCTCTACGTGATCTCCATTGGTCAAAAAGTCAAAATCTACATCTTTCTCATATTCCGTGTCATTGCCCGATAAAAAATCTTCATGTAGCTCTCGTACTTAAACATTTCTAACACTTCTTCTAGGTTGAAAGAGTTCATCCGCTCGCATAGCTTTCTCCAACCATCTCCCATGTAAGTCCCGAATCGAGCTCAACTTTCTCATCACCACCCTTCAACAATCCAACCTTGTGCATGTGTTGCTTCTCTAGCAAGACATCTCTCTTTCTCTCTTCTTTTCTTGTTAATGAGTTTGGCATTGAATTGGACATACACTAGATTGCTCAATCTTGTTGCATCAAGTCTATTCCTTTTCTTTGTATGTATCTTTCTATATAAAAAAATTATGTTAATATAACTATTCTCTTTTTATTTACAAATAGTATTTATTATATGAGAGAGAGTATATACTTGCTCCCTCAAAGGTGCTCCAATTCCTCTCACACCCGAATGAACTTGTAGTTAAAAAAAAGAATCCTAACTGCCATTGTTTGCAAATTGAGTGTATGGTTTCCATAGTTCGACCATCATCCAACTAGTCATGAAAGAAGCATAATTCAATTAGTACTAAGATACAATTAATTAATGTAGAAATCATAATTAACAAAATAAAAAAATACATGGATCATAATTGTCATCGTTTGTCTCGCATCCCTTTAGAGCCAACGCTCTTCCAAATCCACCCTCTATATTCTTGTACCTCAAAAACTCCTTATTGATGACATCATTTTAGACATCCAATTCATTAGGATAGAAACGTTCAACACAATTTAAAATATCATCCATGATAATTGGATCATGTTAAATGGTGTGATCTTTAAATAAATATAAAAATATTAACCAAATAAGTCATCAAATGGAATGGACTATCTAGTCGACCCAATGCTTTTGCATCAATATTATCTAGTATCGGTCTTGATATTTTTTTTTTTTTTTGAGTTCTCCATATAGAAAGCCCATTGAGGGCCTTCGATGCCCATCAACAATACGAAGCACCTTCACTAGAGGAGCAAGCACTTTCAATCATAAAGTTACACTATTCCAAAATGACATACTCGTCACCGTAGAATATGCCATTTTCCCTTTTGTGCACTCAACCAATTTACTCTCTCCATGCAATTATACTAATCATTGTCCTCAAGTATTGTTTCTTCTCCGTCAAACTTTGCAAATTTAAGAATGTGATTGCAAATCTAGTAACACCCGACCTCACTATGTCTCTCTTTTTTAGCTTTCACATCATTTTCAATGTCTTATGATGGACGTAAACGAATATAGTGAAGGCATTTGCTTTATATATAACACCTTTGAACTTAGGTTGCTTACTAATTCCTTCAAGCATAAGGTTTAATGTGTGAGTTGCACATGAGGTCCAAAACACATTAGGCCTCTTAATCTTCAACAAATCCGTCGCGGACATATTATTCGAAGCATTGTCCGTGACAACATGAATTACATTTTGTGGCCCAATGTCATCAATAAACTTGTCAACGTAGTTAAAGATAAACTACACCGTGTGTGACTCCTCTGATTCTTCCTTAGAAGATAGAAAAGCAGTGCCCAAGCTTACAATTGACATACAATTTCATGATGTTTCTCCCTTTTCGGTCGGTCCAAGCATCGGTCAATATAGAGAAATCCATTAAAGCCCACTCTTGTTCTTGCTTCTTGAGTGACATTTTTGTTCTATCCACCTTCTCCTTTAACAATGGCTCGCTTAATTGGTATTGACTTCGAGGTTGGTACACAGGGCCAAATTGATCAACCGCTTCAACAAATCGTAGGAATGTATCATTATCAATAGCATGAAATGAAATATCAACTTCATACACCCATCTAGCCAAGTATTGATGCATGTCATGGGTCTTTTCCTTCCAAAGTGCGTCATTTATATTTTGTTGTCGCATCCTCTTACTTGCACTCATTGAAGAAGAATCGAAATTGGTGATCGAAGTGAATTTATTCATGAGACCAACAAAATGAGGCCTCTTCCTTGACCCTACAACTTCAACTTCATCATTTAATTGTTCGCCACCATATATATCCACTTCCTCCCTAGTTTCCTTTTCATCTTTCTTTTTATTTGTGCTGATACAATTGCCTCTTTACACTTGACTTGATTTTTTTGGTTGACCTAGTGCATCAAGCAATGTTTCCCTTCGTATGAGCTATGTGTTGTTTCATCCTAAAAATCCCTCCAATATAAATTTTCCCACATAATTTACATTGCAAATTATCCAAGTTTGAAGAATCCACTATACTCCATATTCCCTTCCAATATCATTCGACCCTCTTTTCAAAAATTCTCTCATTATTGGCATTAGAGGCCGTCGAAGAATTATCCGAATTATGAGACATTGATACAATGAATGATACCAACTAGCAAAAAATAGTGAAATAACATATTTAGCAAGAATAAATTAGTGAAATAATAAATGTAGCATGTTGAATTGACCCCCAACTCAATAGCTTAATGAGTTCTTATTACTCAATAAATGCATCACATTTCAATCAAAAAATTACCTTTGGCCATTGGAATTTGGTAATTCCATTGGAGACACTATTTTTTATCTTTAGTATTTTTTTAACTTTTTTGTCATTTTTAATACTTATAGGGTTTAATATTTTTAAATTTTGAAAAAAAATGCAATGAGCACAAAGTGCATGGAATGATCGACTCATCGCAGAGCAGAGAGAAATGAAATGATAGCAAACGAACACAACCATTACATTCTATATTTTAACAGCCTAAGTCATCGACTCATCGCAGAGCACAGAGAGAGATCACAGAGTGTGATCTCAGAAATGGAATGATCGATGACGGACAGAGACAAAGAAAGAAACATATCATATAACGGTGAGAGATGATCAACGACTGGCGATGGGCAATGATCGATGACGGGCAACGACCGCAGAATAACAATCAGTCGCAGAGAGAGAAACGATCGTTGTACTCTAGAATGTTAAGATCGACAGAAGGTTAGATACTCCCTATTACATAAAATCTTTCATAACCTAACCAAAAACATCGGTCATTTTCCGCAATCTCAGTTTAAAAAAATCGAGACCCCCGACTAGTCGTCAGGCAATGATTAGTCGCCTGGTTGCCGATTAGTCGCCGATTAACACCCACGCCGAATAGATAGACCGACTAGCCTAAAATCGAATCGTCGCGGATCTAACTACCGCCTAGGTGCCGATTAATCAGCCCTAGGTGCCGATTTTTAGAACACTGCTACACACATGGGACAAGACAATACTTACACCTTCTACAAAATAAAGTAAAGGCTGTCTTGGCTCCGTTGAGGCGTGAGAGCCAAGTAACAGCTTCTCCAGCAATGGTATATTCTTTTCTCATTGTACTAAATATCATAAAGGAAACCAAGGAAAACAATTGTTATATGCACTAGTGGTCAAAGGTGAGGCGAAAGAAAAGATTTTCGTCCCAGATCGGTTTAAGTCGTCGATTGCAGAGTTTCAAGGCTTGTACGAGAAGAGTTTCCAGTAGAATTACCTCTTATGACAAACATAGCATGAAATCGATTTCATTCCCAGATCAGGTTTACCAAACATACCACGTTACTGCATGATTTTAAAGGAGTTCCAAATTCTACAAATCCAAGTCAGTGAGTTGCTGCAAAAGGGCTTAATCAGAGAAAGCATGATCCTGGGTGTTGTACCAGTCTTGTTAACTTGAAAGAAAGATGGGAG
>NMUG010000553.1:0-21592 GCA_002855965.1 Monotropa hypopitys | reverse complement strand
GGGGTAATGTGATTCAAGAGTAAGGGAAAATTAACTCTGAGATATGTGGGTCCTTATGAAATCATTGGAAAGGTGGGAGTAACAACGTATCGCCTAGCATTACCTATGGAGTTATCAAACTATATAATATTTTTCACGTGTCAATGCTTCGGAAATATATCCGAGATGAATCTCATATTTTGAAAGTTGATGATATTGACTTACGAGAGGATTTGGCTTACGAAGAACAACCTACACAAATCATAGACCAGAAAGAACAAAATTTATGGAATAAGGTTATACCTTGGGTCAAAGTGCTTTGGCGACACTACGGATTGGAAGAGGCTACATGGGAAGGTGAGGATACAATGAAGATGAAGTATCCGCACCTCTTCTTATCAGGTATTTTAAAATTTCGAGGACGAAATTGCTTAGATGGGGGTGAATTGTAATACCTGTTTAAATTTTTTGCCTAAACTATTTAAGAAATGTTTTGTGAGAAATTAATTAAATTCTTAAGGAAGGAATTAAGAAAAGGGAATAAATACAAGTATAAAATTGAAATTAAAAAGAAAATAAAGAAAAGGTGGTCTAAGTGTTGGAATATATTCTTAGGATACAAAAAGTGATTAATGGAAAGTTGGCTTAAGATGTACCCTAATTAAGGTGTATGCTAGTATATAGGATAATGATACAAGTAAAATAAGACCATATGGTAAGTTAATACTATGGAATCATTTAGTAAACATTCCTAAAGGGGAAAGACTTGTCTTGTACCCCCATTTCTCACCCTCTATGAAAGTTACGAGAGAGAGAGAGAGAGAAAGAGAGAGAGACAGAGAGAGTTGGAGGGAAAAGTGTGGGAGAACTTGAAGATTTAAAAGAAGAAATGGTTGCATAAAAGATTGCTTGAGGAAATTGTACTAACAAGGTAAGTTTTTTCATGTTCTTAACTTTAGAGAAAAAACTCTAGGAAATCAAGACTTTAAGATTTTTCTAAACTAGGCGGATTTCTAGTTTTTACTAAAGAAGTGATCAAATGATGTTTTTGATTGTTTTTAAAATGTACATAAGTGTTAAGGGTAGTGAGATTGACATGGGAACTAGTTTTCTCAATTAAAATAGTAGAGAAATGTTATGTTTGAAGCAAAACCCATAGCAGTTTCTGGGCAGAAAAATACACTACACCGGCCGGTTGACCGACCGGCATACCGGTCCGGTACCGGTCTGGTACCGGTCTAGCTATCGGTCCAGAAAAAGTTGTATTATTACCTAAGGTTGGCTGGCCAGAAGACCGGCCGACATACCAGTCCGGTATCGGTCCGGCTATCGGTCCAAGAAAAAGTTGTATTATTACCTAAGGTTGGTTCTAAGACATCCTAATTGGATTAAGGGTTGTTAAAGGGTCAAAACCCTGGGATTTAAGGCTAAAACTAACAAAACCTTACGATCCTTAAGCGGCTTAAAAGAAATTATAAACAAGAAATGATTTAGGAAAGATTTCCTAAAAGTCTAAGGGTATTTCCTAATGTGCCTAAGAGATTGTGAGAATTCATTTAAGATTCATTTGGGATCAAAATGGAAAGCATAGGATGATTTTAAATAAACCCTAAAGATTGTTAATCAAGTGGTTTAAGTATAATCTCAGGTTAAATTTTGGGAAATTGATACCTTAGTTCTAATTGTTCTAAGGTGATTTCAGAAAAGGAAGCCACCACACCAGAGGCTTCTCGAAAACAAGCTACTTTGGTAAACTTATCCGTTAAGTTTGTTATTTACAAGAATCATAATATTGAATGTGGTAGATGGTGGGTTATGCATAGTTTTCCAATTTGGTTATGTTCTTGACCTTGCTTCTATAATGTGATTGTAGATGTTACACGTTAGAAGTACATGGTTAGGGTCTTGCCTATATGAGTACCTTTGAACACACTAGAACTTGTGAAAGTAAATCACATGTTGAAAATGAAAAGTGAAACTAGTCATTGAGACAATGGAAATAAATAAAATATTCTGGTGAGTGAGACTGTTAGTCACTGAGACTGTTTTGGACGTTATTGTCCATTGCAAGCAGATGCACTTGCTAGATGGAGCCATAAATGGATGGACTCCAATATGTTCTGTGTGGAAGAATAATGTCATTGAGTAACAATTGATTGGCGAGTGATTCCTTGGAAATTAATAAAAGTTTGTTAAGTAAGGACTTAGTGAACAAAGCAATGGCTTATGTCTTGATTTATCACATGTCTCTCGTACCTATTATGTATTTATTTCTGCACATTGATATATGTCGCTCATAGCTAACGAACTTTTGGATTTCTTGTTGTGTTTATCTACTTGGAATCCATCCTTGGAGTATAGAAGTTCAAGTACACTACTGATTCAGGATCGCATGACACAAGGCAAAAATGTTTAAAGTTATGTTCGTTGTATGTTTGTTTAGTTAATTATGAAGAATGTTTTCAAGAGATGTAGATATTACAGTCTGTTAGTGTAAAACAGAACCCAAGGAGGAATTTACTTATGTTTTAATGAGACAAGTTGTGGAAAATGTGAATGTTGTATAATTCAGATAGTTTAATCAAGTTTCATGAATTGGTGGAAATTATATGGCAAAATAGTTTATAATAGAAATGATATTATTGGTGATTGATCGTTACATTTTATATCACATAAAATACAGAATAAATAGTTTTTGTGGTTTGGGACGTGACAAATAAACATAGATATACTTGTTTCATCCTTTGGCGTGCCATGCACTCCACACGATGCCAAAGAAAGCACTTTCTCTGAAGTCTCCATGATACCTTTTTCTTTCGAGTTTCTGGTCAAAACTCCTCCCACAATTTTCCTCAACTTTTGTTCTGGTCAAAACTCCTCCCACGGTTTTCCTCACCTTTTGTCATCCGCTTGGGACTCTGAGGCGCTATATGCCCCTTTCAATGCAACTAAAGCATACTACATCCCTCACATTATTGGAATAATCTCTCACATTATGATCCATTGATCCACACCTAAAATAATGACGAGCCACTCGTTGTTTCATAAATATTGATTGTTGGCTTCCACTTTGCTCTTTTCTCTCACCACAAGATTTTACACCATTATTACAACTATTTCACATCACTTTTTGCTCTGCACCACTATTCAAATTAACAACACTCGAATTCTTTGAGTTAGAAAATTTCCAACATACTCCTTTAAATACTATGACGATGCTCAACAGTCTCCACCACGTGTTTTCCAATTTTACTAGCCACTTCCACCAAATCAGTATAGTCTCTTTTTCTATAAGGACTCAACCTAACTGCCACATCATAAATCGAACCTTACGAAACCTCACACACTTCTTCTCTTTTGTGTTAATCAGATCTATTGCATACTTTGATAAAGACATAAATCTTGCCTCATATTCATCTTCAATCGTCTTTCGCTGCTTCAAATGTATAAGGTCACCTCGCATTCCGACTTATAACTTTCCAAACAAAAGTGATCTTTAAGTCTATCCACAAATATATTCCAAGACATCACTCTAGGCACAACCGGAATTATACCCGCTAATGGTGTCGACAACCGATGTTCAATGGTCTTCCACCAGTTTAAGGTCTCACCCTTTACACTCAATACCACTAATCTCACTCTTTGCTCACCAGATATATCTATGACATTAAAAACTCTTTCTACCTCTTGAGGCAATACTGGATTGACAAACCCGAATGAATATAACTTTGAATATTTTTTATTAAATCCATACCTACACTGTTACTAACCGTCTGTGCTATTTGCCACTACTGAATTGCCAATTAGTTTTCTACACACTGAGCCACTATCGTAATCAAAAGATCAATATCTCTCACAACTTGATAATTCCTTTGATCTAGAAATTAACTCTCTTTAATCTCACCTTGCACATTAGACATTGCACCTACAAAGTCCATAGGATCCATACCAGTACACCTGCTATAACAGTATATGTATATCAACAACAAACACAACTGTTAGCAAACAAGCATTAGTGATGACCAAGTTTTTTATTACTTGACTCACTAGGCATCTAAACATACTCAACTCTGATTTTTTCAACTTGACCACATCAACTCGACACCAAGATCTCATCACACTCGATACCCTAGGGTCCACTACTAACTATTACCATTAACCATCATATAACTCTCACTTCAAATGCCTTACCACTTCCAAACAAAGTTCCCAAATATGGAATCTACAGCCTGAGCTCTGATACCAATTTATAACATCCAAACCAATAAAACCTTTATTAATAGAAAATAAGGAATGACTCTTGTGAACAATTACTAGAAAAATCCTCAAGTTTAATAAACCACTAGCTAAGAAAGCATAATAGGAAAACATCCAAGTATTTCTCAAAACCAATAACAACTTTAACTCCAAGTACAATAACCAACTACCGCGAAAAAACTAAAAATAACAATAACCCAATAGAGGCTAGAGAAGAACTAGCCTCCAAAACAACTGCCAAAATCACCAATAGCTCCAACCAACAAGCTACGACTCAAAGCCAACTATAGTGGACCAAACCCAATCCTCCTTATCCTGGATTTCCAAGCAATAACAGAAAAACAACAAGACAAGGAAATCCAGGAATTTGTTAGATATGAACAACCATATATATGACTAAAAAATTCTACGTCAATAGAAAGGAAATCTGAGTATATAAAAGAACCGCTAAAATAATCTGATACGATAACACTTTACTTACTTCCACCGAACCAATATGAAACATGGTACTAAAGCCACCCTTTTAACATATTTAATGCCTTTAAAGATCTCAACACACACCATGGATAACCCATACCACATGACTCGATTATACATTTATACAAAGACACTCGTTGTATAACATTGCCACTAACACACGCATTACACATAAGTACACCACATACGACTAATGTAACTTCTTTACATGCAACCATACAAACTCACACACATCCATTTTTACATGATGCCACATATACCTTCATTCCCTAACACACTTTCATGGAATTGGGGCTATTTTAAGTCTTACTCGTATCCTTTACCATGCTTTGCACACACCCATGGAACTCATACACATGTAACTCACACATGAAACCATACTCATTTTGCCACATGACCAAAGTCTATTACACATGACAACCATGCATCCCATGCATGATAAATAGAATGATTGCAATGACTAAATCTCATTTTCCAAATCTCTTTTGTCCGAAGCCAATTTTTCAAAACAATTATGCATCCCACGCAAGATACATCCTATACACGATAGTATAAATATAGCTTTGGGCATAGCCCTTTTCAAAAGATTTATTTGTACATCCCATGCACTAAAAATAGATTATTGCTATAGGCAATAATTTGTGCATCCCACACACGGTGCATCCCATGCACGATAGTGATATCATTGGGGCATCCCCGGTACCATTATAAGGTACAAATATACATCCCATGCATATTTTTCGTGCGTCCCACGCACCTCTTAGATTTATACCAAGATAGACAATATGTCATACGCAAGCCTAGTATATTACCATACGTCCCACGCATGGCTAATTACATACTTTTCTTTTCTCTTTAAACAATACCCAAATGCAAAACTTTACCTTTTTACTCATGCATGCCATTTTTCACTAAATATGCACATGTTGTGAAGCCCCGACCTGGTAAAATACACCTAAAATACGTTTATTATGTGAAAATACATTTTCAGAATTTTTGGAGATTTTTTGGAAATTATTTGAGCCACCATATGGCATTAAAATGAATTATGGGGTTTAAGTCGAAAAACATAAAGGAAATAATGGCCAGGATGATAGAATTAAAGAGTTTGGGGCAAATTTGTAAAATCCAGGAACTAGATGGGGTAAAGCGTGATTGGTCGGCAATGTCAGTCGACCAGGCGGTGATAGGGCAGCTAAAACCTGTATAAAGCAACAGTAAAAAGCTGCGGAAAAGACCGGCCTGGCAGGCGACATATCAGATTTCGGTGGACTGTCAAGCGGATGTAGGAGTTGAACGTTCATTGGCTGGGCGATCGGCAGCTGGGCAGTCCGACCAAGCATTTAATGCATCATTAATGAAGGCCAACTACCTCGTTCAGACCTATAAAAGGAGGCCCTTATGCATTCATTTCGAACCACCAACTCTCTAGAGCGTTCATAAATTCCCCCAACCCTTGTATAGATTTCTTTCCGATCAACCAATGTTCAGTTTAGTAGTGCTCGACAATCACTCCTTGACCAGTCCTTTCTTCATATTCAGCTCGTCCAACCCTTCGTCCAACCCCTCAGTATTCGGCAAAACATCTTTCAGAGCAGTTAGCCTCTATCTTGCTCGACAGTCGCCTCCTGCGGATCATAGGAGCTCACTTGTTGTCCAAAGTCAGACCTGCGACACTTTGACATTAAGTCAAAGGTAATATTTCCCTTGTTTAAAATTTCACACTTAACCATTGTCCTTCGACAGTACTACAATCTATTCGACAGGACCCTTTAAAGGTCTGGTAGACCTATTTGAGGCCTTATCACTTGCACTCAAAGCTTCTTCTTTGTGTGACAATCCACTTTCAGGTCGGTAGAGCCACTGTCCAGTCCATATGACATGCCTGCACACTCACATAAGAGACTAGAACTCCTATGATTCCCTGACCAACGTGCTCATCTCGGCAGAGCATTATTTCAGTTCAGAAAAAGCTCCCTTTAGCTCAGCCAAATACTCAGATCAACAAAACCCTTGTTCCCTACCTCTCCAGTAGCCAGAGCACTCGTGCTCAGCTAGAGGCTACTGTTCCTTGTACTATTCTATACTCGACAGTACCCATTCCGTTATTTGGCTTTTGAGTAATCCCATGCTCGTCTAAATGTCAAAATGACAGACAATTTACCCCAACTGTTTGTAAACACATTTCGACCTATTTTGACCATTAGAAATCCGGAACACTTGGTTCCCACACTCCCACTATGTTCGGATTAATTCGAGCGATGCCGTACAGAACATGGTATTCGCATTCAGCACTGGGAAGCCTCAACTCACTGATTGGACTAATAGCCTTCTGCTCGGTTGTTCGGAAAAACCTTGAAATAATCTAACCGACAGTATCTTATCTACTTGGTAGCTCGACACATGAGCTCTTTGAACTCCAGTCTATTTTGTGTTCGGCCACTTTACCTATTTGTGTCCAACCCACTTCTATACTATAGCCAGTGTTCGCATAAGTCTCCAAGGCCAGTCCAGTATCCTTAAGAGTTCGAGTGATATTATGTGTTCGGCCAGTGTGCCATTCGGCTCTATTCGGCCAGTAGTCCTTGAGATCATTCTAACTAGTCAATATGCCCTCCAGCCAGAGAGCTCAGCAAGATCTGCTCAGCAATAAGCCTTGAATGGATCGGTAGTGTTAAAATGTGAAAGAAAGAATAATGATAAATTTTATAATATGCCAGATTTGGGCCTGAGCAACACTTGAGGAAAAAGACTTAACGACAAAAATCCAACCAGAATCAGGTGAATCTCTATATGCCTATGTTACTCTTATCTTTTAAAATGCATGCTTAGACATTGTGAAATGTATGATTTATGCTAATGAGCATCCCAATGATATCGTAAATTGACTCTTGAAAAGAAATAAAAACGATACGCACACTCTTTTATTACCATGGATTAATAGCCCAGAAAAATGTTTGAAATGATTGAATGGCATGAACGGTGACATGGTATCTCGTGTCGGGGGCTGAATCTGAAACCGGTAGGGTACGGGAAATAAGGGTGAAATTATGACTAGGTGATCATTGGGTGATATCACGCCATCTCTACATTGCTTGGGGTTGCTCCCTAAATGATTGGTACCATGAAGAGCAAAATGAACATCATGTCAAAAAGTCAAATGGAAAACAAGCTATAAGAATGACCATAGGCTTGAAAAGTGAATGGAAAGACAAGATATAGGAACAACCATAGGCTTGGGAGACGATTTATAAATGGCTAAGGCCACTATATGATCATTGCAGGCTAATGAGTCACATAATTACTATGTTGATAAAAAGGAATGGATTAGATCACTGATATTATTTATCCATGGAAACTAGTAACTCTGCCATATTTTGATTTACTATAGCATAATGCTTATGCATTTTCTCTAAAAAAATTCAGCAGGACTTGAGGAGGCTTAGCTTGGGAGCCTAGAAGATTATCACTTTTGTTGTACTCACTTATTTGTAAAGGCTATTATGAGCCTCAACCAACCGTTGGTAATAAAATCTTATTTATGCACTTATGGGTATTTGTTCAATGTTTCCGCATTTAATATTTTATGATGTAATCCCTTGACTCATAAATTTAGGCCTTTGCAAGTTTGCTCATTGGTCGGTCATGGCTCGTTTCGGTTTGGGTCGTGACACATGCAATGTACTGTTGAACTACAACAAGACACACACTCAATGACCATCTTGTTAGGTTTGATTTGAGCCTAACACCTTTACATTAACCCATTTTCATGTATAGATAATAACCGTCAAATTGCTAACTTTTATGGTTATAAAACACACGCACATGTACACACACACACACACCTTGTTTTACATGTTTCTCATTTTAAACCACATATGTACTTTTGTTCTAAATATGGCATTTTTAAGGAATATACACATACATGTTCGCATATAGTACAACACGTATTCATATCTACCAAACTCACTGAAATACCATACGAATGACGTCGATACTAACTCCTTGGGACATTGGAAATCTCAATCAATCCACTAGTACCAACTAAAATATTTAGAAATGGTATAATAATAATGACACGTACAAGTAAATTAATTGAATGAACTCCTTACTCTCCAACATTTCCCCAATTGAACATGAAATAACCACATGCATCCATATACAATAACCATGTGATGAATCAAACTCCCATATCCCACCACGACGACTATATGATAAATTGATGCACGCACCCCTATACATGATCAATAAATCGGTTTACATGACAATTCCTTCGAATATTCAAAGATAGTCTTTATATTCCAACCACATGCATATATATCTCCCATGTCGACCAATATAACGATGAATGGGTCGAATTCACAACTCTTCTAAGATTGTATGAGAAAACCTAGAATGAAATCCCAATCACTATCATCAAAATCACCCACACACTAATATTGACACCATACCTCGTCCACAATGAGGATTTACAACCGTTTTCCCCACACCATTCTTATAAAAGACAAGATCTACAGAAATCCCAAGAGAGAAATACATAAATGATGAACATATACCTTATAGGATGATCCTCACGCTTCAATCATTCCAAATCCATCTTCAGATTGCTCCCGAGACTCTGAATCGCCAAGATCTCGAGGGATCTCCTTCTTTGACCATGGAGGCTACAAGACACCTCCATAAACCTATTACATGTTTAGGGGACTCCAAAAACCATCTTAGATTAGGTTAGAATGGTCTAGGGTAACATGGGTTGCATAGTTATCGATAACTGGGTGTTTGAGATTGTCCAGTCAAAATCCCGATAGGTGGGTTATCGATAACATGTTTGGTAGGTTATCGATAACATGTTTGGTAGGTTATCGATAACCGGGAGTTTTTCCGTCCTAGCCAAAATCCCGAGGATCTGGTTATCGATAATCACGGACCAGGTTATCAATAACCATGCAGCGCTAATTAAAAATCCAAAAACTATTGTAAAGAGAGTGTTTTGGTCTTTTACGTCCTAAGTCGGTTTTTAAAAACCCTAATTCGTATTAGGGTTGTACTTAACATGTTTTAGCCTTCACTTTGAGTATTCTAACCTAGAGAGAGAGGTCTAGAGAGTGGAAGAACCTCCATTGAAGAAAAGCTCAAGGTTGAAGGTGTTTGGTGGAACTTTGGTGCAAGGATTTTCTTGTAGGCTTAAATCAAGTATAAGTCTTTTGATCTTTGTATTGTTCGAAGTTTATATCTCTCTATCCCTTCTTCAAATCCATGGGTTTAGTTGATATATAAGGATCAGGCTTGAGTATGTCAATACTCATGACCCGATCTACAAATTTTGTATAGAAAGTTGCGTGGAGTAAGGGTCGGTTTCATGTTTTACGTAAAGATTGTTCTTGTATGGGTTTTTGATATAGATGCTTGGTGACCTTGCAGATCTAGGAAGTCCATGGATGGATTATACTTGTAGTTGTTGAAAAATCTAATGTGTAAATATTCAAGATTCGTGTATAACTTAGGAAAAATTAACGTTAGATGTGGAATGTGGAAATTGAGAAGGGCCTTAAGTAGGGCTCTATTACTATCGTCAAATATATAAATGATTTTATATTTCATTGTCGATTAATATTCAATGTGGGCTGAAATTGTTGGATGGTTTTGACAGGGACGCTCGAGGAGGGCATTGAGGCCTCGCTCAAAGGCAAAGAGAAGGTTTGAAAAAGCGGTATTGGTGAGTGTAGGATTATGGTATCTTTAATTGTACATCTGCAAGTCTTTATTTACTTGTTGTTGTTGCATTGAAAAATATGATGCATGTTAGAAAATGATATGAAAAGACGTGATTCATGTAATGTGATGGAAGCACGATATACATATATATATATATATATATATTATGCATTGCCTGCGTGGGACGTGTGTCGTATTGGAAACCTGAGTAAGTCCAATTGTTGGCAACCTGAGTAAGACCAATGGGTGCGCAAGGCATACCCAAAAATGTACGCGGGACGTACGAACTATTGCCTATAGCAACAGCTAGTTTCAAGGCATGGAATGCTCAAACCTTTTTCGAAAGGGCTTCAGCCATTATATGTAAAGTAACATGTATGGGATGCACCTGTGAATGAAGGTTGTTGTTGATTTATTTTATGATTTTTGTGATATAAATTACTTGAGATTGGAAGTTGAAAATATTATAGTCACACTCTGTGTCCTTGTTTTTGACTTGGAAATAGGTCACAGGTCTAGCGGTCCACTACAAAGCCGAGGGAAGGAATCATGCTTGGATGTGACTTTGGTTGAAGTCCATATTTGAGGAATTGTTCTTATTGGCAGTTCATTGTAGTTCTTTCTAGTAGTTGTGAGTTGATATTTGTTTGAAATGACTTATATTGAAGTCCTGTAGAAGTTTGGTTTATTTTTATTTTCGTTGGCGTCGCTTTTGGGTTAGTAAGTATTTGCAGTATGAATGGTTTTTACTCTAGAGGTTTTACCTGTGTTCATTTACTATGTTCGGAAATGATATTTGAGGGTTTTTATTTAAGAGAATTTTTTTAGTTTCTCGTTTTAGTGTAATTATGAGTAGGGAATGTTACAATGCAACCCTTTTATTAAAATAAATATGCAAGCACCTTTAATAAATCATTAAAATGGAATTAAATGGAACTGGTGTTACACCCACCTCGGGCCAAATTTCCAAATCCACGACTAACTATATTTACAAACTAACTATATTTACAAATAAAAATACAAAAATAATAGATAAATGAAAAGAAATCATACGATAGTCTTTCCTTTTCCTTTAGACAGTTCCATTTCTCCTTTTTTTGAAAGAATAAAAGTATAAAAACATACGTTAGAATAACAAACAGAAATTATTTGGGGAAGAGAATAAAATCTAAAACGAACCAAAATATATAAAATGTTAAAAATATACCACTTTCAGTACACATCTTTCTTTTTCTTTATTTGTCATTGTCATTGTCCTTTCTCCCCCCCTAAAATAACAATAAGATCAAATTAGTAAGAAACTTGAAAGAAAAAGGTAAACGTTAGTCAAATCTTACCACATTTTCTTTTTCTATATTTGCCAGGTTTGAATTTTCGTTTCCTTAAGAAAAAAAGATAATAACAATATTTGAAATGCATAAGTAATAGATATAAATGCAAATAGTATGCATACCCTTTGTATGCGAATTTGGTTTAATTCTCTTTCATCGCGAATAACAACACCAACATTCTTTTCTCAAAGAAACTTAATCTACGCATGTGCAAAGAATATAACATAAAGATAGTCAGAGTTTGCAGTATAAATTGACTAAGTTTAAAATATTTGAGAATACAAAATATAATAGTTAGACTTCTTACCATTTTTCCAAATCACCATCAAGCTAAAAAAGAAGATGAGAAATTAAATTAATAAAATTAAAAAGGTAATTCACTACGAAAATAAACAAAATAATTTACATGACCGAAAATTGTTATGTTCTCCATGGTCAATCAACAATTTTGTATAAGCTACAAAGTAAAAACACAATGTTATGATAAGAAAGTAGATTATGCCCTTTGAAAGGCTGTGTATTTCATAAATTTAACCATGAAAATACATTCTACAAATAGAAACCGAAATACATTCTACAAAAACCACGAAAATACATTATCTACAAAACAGAAACCGTATTCTACTATTTTACAAAAATCGTGCGCTACAGTGGGTGTGGTACCATATTCTCTACTATTTTAGTTTTTACAGTGCATTTAAACCCATTTATATAATTCCAGTGGTGACAATAAGCAACCACTTTTCTGTCTGTCTATGAACACACACATACACACACACACAGAGAGAGAGAGATCAGTTCATCTGTGAAACCATAGTGGCTGAAATCAACCACTTTTCTGTCCGTCTATGAACCCACAGTGGGTGAGATCGATTTGAAATCAGTTCATCTATAACATCAGTTCCGTCTGTGAAATCAATTCTGTGAAATTAGTTCCGTATATGTGTGCGAAATCAGTTCGGTGTGTGTGTGTGTGTGAAATTGATTTCGTCCGTCTGTGAAATCAATTCGGTGTGTGTGCGTGAAATTGGTTTTTATAGTGCATCTGTGAAATCAGTTCCATGTATGTTTTGCAGGTAGGGAATGGAAATCAATTGCATGTATATTTTGTGGGAGTGATTTTCGTCCGTGAAACCAATTGCATGTATGTCAGTTACGTGTGTGTATTTGCAGGTGTGTGTATTTATAGAGGTCAAAACCAAAGGTAGATGAGAGAAACACATCTGAGAGGAGGTCATCGTCGCCATCGTTGCTGTGGAAGGAGGTCGTCGTCGCCATCGTTGCTGTGGAAGGAGGTCGCTGTCCATCCATGAGAGGAATGGAATTGAACGGTAAGGACTGCTTATATTCAACGTTTGTGAGTGGAAGGTCTCGAGAAAGGATGTGAATGGATTTTGCAGGTATCGGGTCTGTCGGAGTTCAGGTCATGCGTGAATGGTTTTTGTGTATGGTGTTTTTGTGTATGATGTTTCTATGTATGGTCTTGGGAAGGAAAATAGTTCAGGTCTCAGGTCTGGGTCTGGCGTAATTTTTTTAAATATGTTTTTTGTGTATGGTTTTAGTTCAGGTCTTGGGTCTGAACAAATATGGTTTCTGTGTATGGTCTTGGGAAGTGAAACCATTCACGCTTTCTATGTAATGTGAAAGTTTGTGTGATACAAGTCAAAGTGAAGAAGATCAATGTTGGATGAAGTCTAAGGATAAAGTTCAAGTTTGAGATACAATGAAGGCTTTAGTGACCGTTGGTAAAAATTATTAATTTTAAGTTTCCCCCTTTCTTTTTCTTCACTGCGCATAACAGTTGATCAGCGCGCCGAAAGCGCTGAGAGAGTGCCGACGCGCTCTTAAGCGCTGATGAGCGTCGATGCACTCTAAAGCGCTGATGAGCGCCGACGCGCTCCCATCGCACATATCGAGAAAATTTTGTGCAGAATCGACAGAGCCTCGCGCGCCGAAAGCGCGGAGCTAGTGCCGACGCGCCACTTAGGGCGTTGGCCTAGTGCCGTGGCGCTCTTACCGCACCGACTGCTGTTAGGTCATTTTTAAAGGATTTTGTGCACGATTTTGAGGAGATATATAAGGGAGCTATTCCAAAAAACGTTTTAAGGAGTTTTATTTATTATTTCTGTTTTTGGAGAGGCAACAGAGAAGGTTTTGGCTCCTAGGGTTTGACAAAGAGGTTTGATGATTTCTTGAATAATTTTTCCTCCTCTTTTGATTTTGTTTCCTAAAACATCATGATTATATCTTTGTGATTCATCTCTCTATTCTCATGCCTATATTTGATTTGAGTTTTATTGGTTCAAGACTCATTCAAGATCTCTAAAAGGGTTTTGATTTTGTTTTTTAAAACATCATGATCTAAACTTTGTGTTTAATCTCTCTATTCTCTTGGATCGTTTGATTTGGTTTTTATTGTTCAAGATTCATTCATACTTTCTATCAAAGGTTTTGATTTAAAACTAGTTTTTGTTTTGAATTGAATCTTAATCTTCTTATGGCACAAATCATACATTTTTTCATTGAGAGATTTGTAAGGAGATTTTTTGTTTACTTTCAAAAAGAATTTTGTGAAAGTCATACATGTTAGTTTGCATTCTACAATTGTCCGAGGAGAACTCGGAGTCGGCGTCGATTTGGAGATCGAGCTTGACCGCTCGTGGTTGTGCTTTGGAACAAGAAAGGTAGTTCGGGGAGCTTCTTCAACAACGCAAGAATTAGGGTTTCGTGAGGTATTCGTCTAATTGCTTGTACTTGTTGGAACCTTTTTGTTCAAAGCAATAAAATCGTAGATCTAGGGTGGTTTTTGGCTTAGGGTTATTCGACTCTAAGTCTTTTCCTTGTATATCCTGCATGTTCTCTCATTGGCTCTTTACCTCCTTCTATTACTTAATTGTTGTGATAATGTAGCTATTGTGAACACATATTTTGGATGGTTGAATATAACTTGTTAAAAAATTTAATTGATTGAAAACTACCTATTCACTCCCCTGTAGGTTAGTTTATTACTTACTTCACATTTTCAATTGGTATCAGAGCACATGTTGCTCAATTGTGACTTTACCGTCGAGTCTAGATCCTTATTTTCATTATGGATACAAGTGTGCCTAAATAAGGAGCGTCAAACATGTGTCTGCCATTCTTTGACGGGAGAGACTATGCTTATTGGAAGGCACGCATGTCTACTCATCTTAGCTCTTTAGGAATACGAGTTTTGAGGTCGGTTCTATATGGGTATGAACCACCTACAGTAGAAGATGTCGACACAAAACAATTCCGATTAAAATATGATTCGGAATGGAATGTTCTTGATAATGAAAAATTCGAGTCTAATTCACGCGCTTTACGAGCTATCTATGGTGTCTTGAACAAAACTGAATTTAGTCATATATCTTTATGTGCCACGGCAAAAGAGGCATGGGATGTCTTGCAAATTACTCACGAAAAAACAAAAACCGTCAAGATATCTAAGATTCAAATGCTAACCACAAGATTTGAAGAGTTGAGAATGTTCGGCGATGAGTCTTTTGACTCTTTCATTACAAAGCTTAGTGACATTGTCAACTCATTTCATGCTTTAGGAGAATCTTTATCTAACCTCAAGGTATGTAGAAAAGTATTACAATCACTTCCGGAGAGGTTTAGGTCTAAGGTAGTGGCCATAGAGGAGAGACCCGAGGTAGACGGGATGCTCTTTGAAGAACTCGTAGGAAAGCTACAAACGTTTGAACTCAATCATCTTTCCAAGAAATCATTGTCTAAATCAAATAAAGGAATTGCGTTCAAATCATCTCAAGTGAAAATAATCAATTCAAGTGAAAGTGACGAAGAAATTAGTGAAGAGGAACTTGCTCTCTTTGCTAAAAAATTCAAGAAATTTGTTAGGTCCGAAAAATTTAAATCATTTGGTAAAACTTTTGCTCCTTCAAACTCAAATACGAAAAACCAAATTGATTCTAATGAGGGAAAAACAAAGCTTGAAAAGGAAAAAAGGCCTCAAGGAATAAAATGTCATGAGTGCCATGGCTATGGACACATCCAAGCCGAGTGTGCTAACACATTAAAGAAAAAGAAGGTCTTTAAGGTGACTTGGGATGATGAAAGCGAGGAAGAAAAAGATGATGAAAATGTCAAATTCGAACCAACCAACTTCATGGCATTAATGGCTAAATCCGAAATGTTTGAACAACCTTCATCTCCAATCTCTAACGACACAAATGTTGAAGAATGTGAATCGGAGAATAATCTTGAAGAAGAAGATGACCTAGATTCAATTCATGAAGCACATGACGTTTTGTATGAGGAATGCTTCAAGTTGAAAAAGAAAAAGATTGATCTTGCATCTCGTTTAAAAAGGGGAGAAGAAGAGTTGAAATTTGTGAAAAATGAACTGGGTGACAAAATGAGTGAGTTGGAGGACTTAAAGAAGTACAAGATGAAAATGGTTGAAAAATTTGAGAGAGTTGAAAAGGAGAGATTGGAAGTGATGAGTAAACTTGAGGAATCAAAGTTAAAGATTGAAAGTTTAAAAAAGGATTTGGTTGAGTCAAATGAAGTCATAAAAAGGAATGATTGTGGTGCTCAGAGAATAACACAAAATGACTCAATATTTTCATTGAGAGATTTGTAAGGAGATTTTTTTGTTTACTTTCAAAAAGAATTTTGTGAAAGTCATACATGTTAGTTTGCATTCTACGATTGTCCAGGGAGAACTCGGAGTCGGCGTCGATTCGGAGATCGAGCTTGACCGCTCGTGGTTGTGCTTTGGAACAAGAAAGGTAGTTCGGGGAGCTTCTTCAACAACGCAAGAATTAAGGTTTCGTGAGGTATTCGTCTAATTGCTTGTACTTGTTAGAACCTTTTTGTTCAAAACAATAAAATCGTAGATCTAGGGTGGTTTTTGGCTTAGGGTTATTCGACCCTAAGTCTTTTCCACGTATATCCTGTGTGTTCTCTCGTTGGCTCTTTACCTCCTATTACTTGATTGTCGTGATAATATAGCTATTGTGAACACATATTTTGGATGGTTGAATATAACTTGTTAAAAATTTTAATTGATTGAAAACTACCTATTCACCCCGCTCTAGGTTAGTTTATTACTTAATTCACATTTTCATAATGTTTTTTATGTGTGGTGGAATCTTACGTGGCGTAGTTCAGGTCTTAATTATGTTTGCTCCAATGGCGAAACCAAGAACGTAGATGTGTAGAGGAGGAGCCATAGGTCGATGCTTTGAAGGCCTCAAGGCCCAAATATCCCTAGGTTGGGAGAGAGAGAAGAGAGAATTGGGAGAGATGAGTGTTTGAGAGAGAGAGACAGAGACGAAAGAGAGATAGAGATAGAGATAGAGAGAGAGAAGATGATACTGAACCAAAGATGAGAGTTACTCTCATATTAGGGTGGATCAAATACCCTGGAAAAGACCAAAACACCCTCCACTTAAGCCCACTAAAAATCACACAGGACCAGTTACCGGTAACCCGGATGTGTCAGTTGTAGGCAATCCAACTCTCTGGACTTACCCAACCATAACTGGTTACCGGTAACCCGGATGCACCGGTTATCGGTAACCTAAGTCTATGGATTTCAGCCAAATCACCCGGTTACCGGTAACCCGTGGTAACCGGTTATCGATAACCTGAACCTCAACTTTTTCACCAAAACTACCGTCGGGTATTTTGGACATAACTTCTTCATATGAACTCCGATTGAGACGATTCAAATTGCGTTAGATTCAGAATTAAATATTCTACAACTTTCACGGAGAAAGTAGTTTCATTTGGAAAACATTTCTGATTCGAAATGGGCATATAATGAGGTTATATCCTTGTCCGGATACTTCTCTACAACCCAAATTTCAATAATCAAACCCGAACATGACCCAACATCTTAAACACCTATGGAAACCATAAACCAAGACCCGGAATGGCCGGGGCAACAACAAAGCTGGAACACTCGAGAGTAAAAAGATATGAAGAATCTCATAAAATATCCGGAAAATTTGAGAAAAGGATAAATAAATTTCCGGAGTGTGACAATTGTGGTAGGGTAAATCAGGATTTGCCATGTGTAAAGGGCAAATTTGGATTCCCCAAACACTAATTGACAGAGCGACACGTGTCATCCATTTGTTCGATACAGAAAGCCATGTGTCACTTGATTCCCACACTACGGATCATGTCAGCCCTGTGCGACATGATATTCTGGCAATGCGGATGAGAAGTTATATAGTTAGACGCATGCAGTTGAATATCTGATATAGTCAACTGCCTGCGAGTCAGCCTACCAACACTGCGAATCAGGTCGGTCCTGTGCGGCTAGACATCCTAGCAGTGCGGGATGAGGTTACTAGCGCATTCGATATAGCGGGCGACATGTACATGTATCGATTGATCAAAGGATAGTGATCAACACATGTATCCTGACTATTCATGCCTAAAGGGACAGAATCCCGTTTCCTAAGGAGGCGTGAATATTTAAAGGAAGTTTGGAGTATTGGGAAATGTGGTCGCCGGTTTCTGCAGAATGGTCCCTTCGATTGCTGGTCCTCCGTATACTGGGTGTCGGTTTCTGGCCGACGGCTGGAGTGGTCCCTGCAAGCAAATAACGGATCCCCTTGCTTGGCTCCTGCAAAACAATGGTCAGTGCCCGCCGGTCGATTGTGACCAACGGGGCCTCCGATTCTTAAGTTAGTACGTTTTTGTGGAAAGGGTAAAGCAAATGGAAGGAGGCCAGACGGTAGCGGTCGGGGACCAAATTTTGGGATCCCCTCAACAGTACTCCATAGAGGGTATTTATAAGGGAATGTTGTCTTGGGGCTCAAGAATGTTATATGGGCCGTGCGTCGCGGGCTCTTTAGTGGGCCATGACGACAGATGGACCGGAGCAGGTCGTACAGACGGTGTATCGGGGCGGATACCCCACAACATTGATGGGAGGTTGGCTCTTCGGAGAGGACTGGTCCGTCTGCAGTGGGTCCCAAGTAACGAAGGGAATACCGAAGAACCTGCCATCCGGACGCTGGCGGTCGGTGGCCTTGCGAGCCCTCCGGATCGGACAGCCTCTGGGCCGGGAATAATGGCCGGCGCATTTATGATAGGTTTTTATAATAGGCTTTCCTTCAGGGCATAGGTCCGGTCACCACAATAGCCCCTCAATCTTTTCCAAATTTTTTGGAGAAGATTGATGCTGGTTCACCGGACGCCATGCTCCGGGGGAGCGATTTTTCACAAAAGTTTTATTCAGCGTCATCTGTGACGTTATCTGACAGGTGTTAGGACAGCGATTAGACACGAGTGTCAGGGGTCGCCACGTGTCAAGCCCCGATTTGCCGGTCAGATGAATCGCCTTGGTATATGTGCGGGAATAATTAATGTTTTAACAGCTATGTTTCGTACCTGAGGGGGCCTATAAATAGGCTTGTGCAGTATGACCTTCGGTACTCAATTTGCATATAGGGAGCCTCCGGAGAGCTACATACCCTTCGGCAACAGCATTCCTTCGCTCGTCATGGATCAGGTAATTGACTTGATTTCTGCTTCGTCGCATTCTGAGTTGGAACCATTGTTCCAGCCGACTCACAGAGAGCTCACACCCGAGGTCAGCTCAAAGATGTCATCACCGACCATTGCTGTCACACCCGGAGCATCTTCTTCGAGACAGCCTCCGGCTGGCGACCGGGATAACATTGTTTGGCACTTCTCAGATGAGAATGAACCCACATATGTGGCTTTGGGAGGCCGGTCAGACAGAGCATTAGGAGGGTCAAGAAGGGGAGCCAGCGACCCGCCCTGTCCCTATCTTTGGTACTTTCGGGGGGGGGGGGGAATTACCGAGTTTGAGGAGTTCTTCCGTCGGTATGAGATTCCGAGTACAGTGACCTGTGCGGAAGTTGGTTCGTTGGTTACATATTTGGAGGACCATATTACTGTGCCTTTGATGGCTGTGACCGAAGGCCAGCTGAAATTCCCTTTTTCCCCATTCCTCCAGGGGTTGTTACATGCATTCCAACTTGCGCCGAATCAGCTATCGGTGAATTGCTACCGGACCCTAGGTTGTATCCGGGCTCAGAGCGCCAGGCATGGTCTTGAGTTCATTTTGCCGGACCTCATGGGTCTGTTTTCGCTGTCTCGCAACCACTCTTCTGGTCGATACTTCTTTACTCCTCAGAAGCCATACGGTGATGTCTTTATGAGGCTGTCGGACTCCGAAAAGTGGGGGAATATTTACCTCCAGATCTTCGGCGAGTATAGCTATCGTCCAGATGAGGAACACCGATACCCTATCCCGACTACCGAAGGAAGTCCCGATGTGTTGGCAGTATCAAAACATTTAAGGGCCATGGCGTCGCCTGCCCGGATCGCAGCCCTGGTAAGATGTGAAGGCAGAGATGCCCCTACCCTCTTGGGATACAAACCGACGTACAACAGTTTCCTGGAGGATCGGAAGTCCAGGGGGAAGAGGAAAGCAAGAACAGAGCTGGTCGCTCGATCCACTACCCGGAGGCGGATGTCCGTCCTATAGTATTTTGATGAGATGGAGATTCCGACGGCGTTGATGCAGGAACCGGTGGAGACGGCTGCTGAGGGTGTACCTATACAGGACAGGGATGCCGACGCGCCAGGGGATGCCCCTCCCGGGAGCCAACCAGGGCTCCTTCTGGTGAAAGAAGAGTCTTACGAAAATGAGGAGGTTACGGAGGGCGCAATATACGGATTCCGACCGCGGCAGCCCCAACGCTCATATGTCCCAAAGCCTCCTGAGCCATGGCCCCCTAATTTTTTAAAATATAATGGGAGGGTTGTTCTCACGATGGACGGCGTCACTGTTGATCCAAAGGTCTCGTATCCTCTGCTTCGGGCACTACAGCTTCCGGTCGATATGCATGCCTTGCCGAACGCGATTGAGGATATGTATGATTATGCCGGCTCGAGTCATATAAAGGTATCTGTTATTTTTTCTTTGCCAGACCCCTGTTGACTATTATTCTGATAATTTTTGTGAATACTATAGGCTTGCCAAAGCCTTGCTAATTTGTACAGGGGCAGCCAGAAGGTGCTCTAGAAGTCATATATTTGGGTCCGTCGCGCTCAACAGACGGAAGGCAAGTTGAAGGAGGTGGAGACCGAGAGGGACTATTTTCGTCAGAAACTTGAGGTGATGACGGTGCAGAGAGACCAACTGAAGGGAAGGCTTGACGCTGGTCTGAGCAATGCTCCCCAAGCTGGGAGAGTCAGCGAGGAGAAGTTGAAGAAGGCCGTGGCCGAAGCTGACAAGAAGGCCTATGCCGAGGGACTTAGAGACGCCCGGGAAGTATACAGCCAGGAGGTGCAAGAGATCTGCCCGGAGGCTCACGCCATTGGTTTTAGGGGAGGCTATAGTTTGGCTTTTCGCGAAGCCTGGCAGATGGCATTGGACACGGCTGGGGTCCCCGCAGATTCACCCTTTCGGTCGGATGTAACTCTGCCGGAGCGCATGGTTCCTCCGCTGGAATTCCCGAATGGCGACCTTCCCACTGATGTTCCGGAGGACCCTACTGCAAATCTGCCGGAGGATGTACCCGTTGTTGTGATGGAGGGACCGGTCACGGATTTGCCAGAGGGATTGGCTACGGTTGTGCCGGAGGGTGTTCTTGGCGGTCTACCGGAGACCAACTCAGCTGTTGTGCCGTAGGCTGCTCCTTCGGTACAACTGTAATGCCGTCTTTTTTCTATTTTTCCTGCATGTATAGTCTGTATTGTAATGTAATTACAAAAACTTTTAAGTTAATGTTACCTTTTTCTGTAGGCATGTGTGGGATATTGTCCATCCCAAAGGTAGATCCGGAGAGATT
>NMUG010000552.1:0-21606 GCA_002855965.1 Monotropa hypopitys | reverse complement strand
AGCTTTGCTTCCTTAGATCGCTTGCTACCTGGCGGTTATCCTGATTTGATTCAGTTACAGGCCCTTTTGCGGGCGCTTCGCCGTTTGCTGGATGTGGATCGCTCGGGTACTGAGGATAATGTCAGGATGACTGTCCGCTATCGGGAGGTTTGCCAGGCCTTGCTGCGCCTGTTAGATGATTTGCCCCGTGAGTCTTGCGGCGATTTTGACTTGTTGCATTTTGATTTCTTTTCCTGCAAAGCTTGTTAGCATTTCCATTGTATGGGTGCATTTCTTGTTTACTCGAAACTTTTATCAAATAAACAGCATTAGCTTTTATACAAATTTAGATTTATCTGTACATTGTGATTGTAAAGACAAAGTTCATGTCATATAAAAACAATCATGCACAAGGCCATCACCTGAAAAATCGGAGGGTGAAATCCTTTATTCGTCCTTCATTATTCAGAAATGACTTCACAATCTTAGCGTTAAGGCGGCAGACTACTTCACCAAATCAAATTTAATCTTCAGAGGCAAGGGATCCTCTGGATACTAAACCACTGATCCATAACTGCTCAGACTCATCTGCTGCTTTGACCCATCCTGACGCTTTTACTCGGGTTTTTTTTTTGAGCTTTTTCTTTCCATTTTTGTCGCAACTCCTTTTACAAATTGGTAGTTACGCCGGATGCTCTTTTTTATTTTTCCTTTTTTGCCATGGCCCCCTCTCGGGTTTTGACCATGCTGGATCTATCCATTTTTGCTGCAGCCCCCTTTCGGGTTTTGACTACACCGGAATTTTGTTTTTCTCTCTTTCTTTTTTTTGGACAATGATCTAGGTTTAATTTTAGCAAGACATATTTTTCTTAAACAGTATCCGAACATCTTTTTGAGCAAAGTTTTATGAAAGCACTTCCATATTTAAGAGAAACTGAGAATCTTATTCTGAAGATGGAAGAGAAAGATAGATTTTTTTTTGAATTTTCCCTTTTCTATTTTGGGGAAACGGAGAAAGCGGCTTTATTCAGGATCATCATATTTTGATGACAGGTCTTTTTGTTTTTCTGAGGATGAGACAGATAGATTTTGGGGGAGAAGAAAAGAAAGTGTTCAGGATCATCATATTTTTATGACAGTTTTTTTTTGCTTTTCTGAGAAAAAGAAGGACATCTTTTTGTGAGAGGAGAGAGGAAAGTACTTTTGATCATCACATTTTGATGACAGTTTTTTTTTTTAATCTACTTTTCTGAGAAGGAGAGAGATATCTTTTGTGAGAGGAGAGAGGAAAAGTGCTCTTTATTTTCTTTGCTCAAAATTATACAGGGATACTGATAAGAAGAAAATATCTTTACTAAAATTAAAACTGAACCATTGAGAGATACATGAGAGCTGCTACTCACTAAACATGGTAGAACTTAAGTACAACTGAGTTAAGTGGTTGCGGAAATTTTTGTCCATTCATCTCTGACAAGACGATTGCTCCACCGAACAGTACTTTTGCAACGATGAACAGCCCTTGATAGTTGGGGGCGAATTTTCCTTTAGCATCTTCTTGTACCGGTAGGATTCTTTTTAGAACCAGGTCGCCCTGCTGAAAAATTCTCGGCCGCACATGTCTGTTAAAGCTTTTGGAGATTCGTCTCTGATAGCACTGAGAATGGTAAATCGCTGTAGGTCTCTTTTTATCCATGAGCGCCAATTGATCGTGTCGAGCTTTAATCCATTCCGCATCGTATGTGGCTGCTTCCATCATTATCTTGAGTGACGGAATTTGTACTTCGGGGGAGAGAACGACCTCATAGCCATATACCAGGGAAAATGGACTCACCCCCACAGAGGTTCGAGCCGTAGTTCGATAAGCCATGAGAGTGTAGGGTAACTTTTCGTGCCAGTCTCGATGTGTATCCGTCATTTTTTGGATGATCCTCTTGATATTTTTTTCGCCGCTTCTACTGCCCCATTCATTTGCGGACGATAGACGGTCGAATTTTGATGGTTGACTTTGAACTGGTCGCAAAGCTTTTTCATGAGCGAGCTATTGAGGTTCTTTGTATTGTTAGATACAAGCGTGTTAGGCAGTCCATAACGGCATATGAGATTGTTTCTGATGAAGCGCGTTATGACTCTTTCGGTTACATGAACAAAGCTGACTGTCTCGACCCATTTGGTGAAATAGTCGATGGCGACTAAAATGAATTGATGGCCATTCGAGGCTTTGGGATGTATGGATCCAATGACGTCTATGCCCCAAGCTGAGAATGGCCAGGGAGAGACCATGACTTGTAGTTCTTTGGGCGGCGCGCGTAGGACGTCCCCATGAATTCGACATTTATGGCACTTCTTGACATATTTAATACAATCGGCTTCCATTGTCATCCAATAGTATCCGGTACGCAAGATTTTCCGGGCTAGCGTATGACCGCTCATGTGTGGACTGCAAGTTCCTTCATGTATTTCTGTCATCAAGTTGTTGGCCATGTAAGCATCTACACAGCGCAGGGGACCGTGCATAAATCGTTTGAATAGCATCTCGCCACATAAGAAGAATTGGGCTGCTAATCTTCTGAGAGTCTTTTGGTCATTGGTTGCAGCGCCTTCGGGAGATGTCCCGGTTTGCATGAAGACTTTGATATCATAGCACCACGGTTGGCCATCTTTTTATCGGTGATTAAGGTACAATAAGCAGGGGAATCTTTAAGTTGGATTTGTATGGCAGGAATTTTTTTCTCATCTGAGAAATGTATGGCAGCTGTGAGAGTTGCTAAAGTGTTTGCAAATGAGTTTTCAGCTCTTGGAACGTGGATGAACTCAATTTGTTTGAACTTGGCCCAGAGCTCTTTGACCTTCTGATGATGGGGAATCAGCTTTGGATCTCTAGTCTGAAATGTTTCTGGTGATGGGCGAAGAATTTCCTAGTATGCTTGAAGCAGCTCTATAAACTCGATCTTTTGGTATGCATCTAGATAGATTCCGATTTTGACTTTTTTAGGTATCTCTACAGTCCCCAGATTAATGGTTTCTGTTTCCTCGACATTAAGAGTTTGCCGGTTTTAAAATTTTCTACCATTTCTCGGATCTCATATGGGACTTCGTAGTTAGAATTGTCGTCGACCTCTATCCCCATCAGATCAAAATCTATTTCAGTGTTTGAAGTCGTGCTTTCTCAGTGCTAAGATTGTTCGATCATTTGAGTCAAAGGGATGAATTTTAGGATTCCGGGAAAAACAGTGATGATTTTTTTAGTCAGTATTTTGGCCTTGATTATTTTGACAGAGACAAATAAATGAGCAGAATACACAAAGCTTTTTATTAATAAACATGGCGAGATAACAGAAAACACAATTCACACAAAGGGAAAGCACACAAACTTTATTTAACAGAAATGGAAATACAAAAGACAAGAGCCAATCCCGCCGTGGTTTACCAAAATACACGGGCCTTCTTCGCTGGGGAGGACGTCCAATTGTGAAACTTTTCACCTGGATAGGCTGGGCGGATAGTGTCCTACAGGTTAGGATTTGGAGATGGTGGGTCGATAGCGGCGATTTGTAATTCACTGAAAATCTGAGATAAACCTTGATCATTATCATCTGGTGAGGGATCTTCGGAAATTATGTTAACTATTGGATGGTTTGGAAGCAGATTAGTGGTGACACTAGGAGACATCTTGGCATCTTCCAGGTTTATGATGCCAGCTTCAATAAGATTTTGTACTTTATGCCTCAAGGTCCGGTATTTCTCTATTTCATGCCCCAATTGATTCGAGTGGAAGGCACACTGCAGATCAGTTCGGAAGTTCGGTGGAAGGGGGTTGGGTAATTGACGTGATGGAATGGGGGTTAAATACCCGAATGACAGAAGACGCTGATATACTTTCGTCATGGGAATGGATAGTGGAGTGAAATTTCTTTTCCTACATGGATTTGACTATGGACTGGTTGATGGATTCTTAGGAAGGATCTTTTGTGGTGTTGGATGCTGATTTGGCAATGGGGGAGACGAGTGATATGGGGATAACTCATATGGACTAGTTTTTCTGGGAGTTTGAAATTGAGGGTATGAATAGGATGACCCATCATAGGTTTGAAAGGGAGAAGTTTGAAACAAATTGGAAGATGAGGGGGCTGCCCCAATGTTTGATCGGGGAAAACTTTCCCTGGTCCTAACAGACGATTGTGAGAGGGAAGACTGCAATTGGGTTAGTTGGCTGAGTAGAACCTGATTCATAATTTTGAGATCCCGGTTTTCTTTCTGAAGTACCCCGAGTTCGGCCCAGAAGACAGTTTCGGGCTTGTTACCACAGTATGTGCAGTATTGTTTCATTGCCATCGTTTGAGCGAGAAATGAGTGATTCTCCTTTGCAGAGTTTGCAGGCAATCCGAGTTAGCTGCGTTGTTATCTGTACAACAACACTAAGCTCAGATCAGTATACAAGGAAAGTTCTCTAGGGATACTGGAGACATATGGACTTGTTTTGAATTTATAACTCGGGACATGCCCCGGATATGAAATCTAGAGCATTATCTCGGGTTGTAAATTTTGGAGAAACTGAAATGATTAATCCATAGTCTAATCTTGACCAGTATTCCTAGAGACATTATTTTTTTTTTTGAAATTTTTTTTGTATTTAACATATTGTATATAAGGATTTCCTTCAAAAATGAACATGTTTTCCTAGCAATAATAATAGGGTTTTAGTTTATGACTCTTTTTTTTGCTTTTCTATATGCAAGATGAAGCTATGCAGTGGATAGGTTTCAAAGATTACCAAATCTTCAGACCTCCGACCCCCGAAGGGTACCATCTTCGAGTCGGTAATTTTCTTGGAGTGCCTCATTTTGGCTACGGACTTTTTAAGGTCACGCAGCTTACTGTTGGGCCTCCGATGGGTTGATAGGGACAGCTTCTATTTTGGGCGGTCATTACCTCCACCCAAAATAGGTAATGATGCAAATAATGTATGAAAAACTTGCAATGCAGTAAAAATAATATTTTTTTAAAATTGAAGGAAATCCTTTTTGCAATATATGAATACATAAATAAATAACAAGCGCATTGGCGCAGCAAAGTATTTTTAGCGAAGAGATTTTTTTAGCGAAGCGCGCCACCTGTAATGCCCCTGAAAAGGATAAACACAATGTACATCAGCAATATTGGCCGAGAGATGATTGATTTTTGAGTTGGAAGAAGATTTATTTTTGAAAATTTTCGGAAGCTTAAATCCTCACGTCCCCAGCAGAATCGACAGCTGTCGCGCCAGGAAAATTCCTCCGCCTCCCTTCTTCGCTTCCCGCCCGATGTTTTCGGGGGTCGCGTTTCTGGATGGCGTAGTTTGAATTTTCGAGGTTTAATGCGACGTTTGATAAATGAAAATTGATGATGGTTGGACTTACTTGATTTAAAAATGTTCAGACTTAATAACGGTTTTATAATTGCCGAGGCAATATATATCCTATTAATTAATCTGTTTTTCAGAATCGCCACTCGGCATAGAGTTATGGTGTGCCAAGTCACCGGTTTTATTAAGAAAAAGGTGGTCTGCGAAATCATAAAATCAAGTTCGGAGATTTGATTACGAATGGGGAAAGTGTTAGGCACCTCATTCGCCCTTTCGGTACTTCCTTTTCAAAAGTAAATTTTCTTCCAATTTAAAATCAATGATTTCTCGGCCAAGAGAAATAAAAATAAAACCGATGCCTGAATGAATTCAGTTAGGTTTTACAGATGGACAATGCTTTGATTCTGTTTTTGGGATTTTATGAAAAGAATTTGAAGAATAAATTAAATTTTGATCTTTTTTTATTGTTTTTGAGTTTTTTAGTCGGACAGAACTCCGACCTCATTTTGGAAAGAATATTTCTCTCTTTTATTTTGAGATTCCAACAGAATATTGAGTGATCTGGTACAACTCGACTCACAAAACATTTCTGTGATCCTTAGTTAGTCAGTTACTCCAAATTTTCACTGAATGACTCGAATCTAGAAATTTTGGTTTTAAAGGTATTTTTGTATTTTTCAATTGGACAGAGGTTTGACCGTGTTTATGAAAGAATATTTTTTATTTTGATTTTGGGAATTCCAAAAATAATATCGGGCGACTCGGTATGAACCGATTCTCGAGATATTCTTCCGATCCAAATTGGTCAGCTACTGCAAGTTTTCACTGAACAATGCGAATCAAGGAATTGAATTTTTGATTTAAAGAGTTTTATTTTATTTGAGAAAAGAGATTGTTCTTATCTTTGGAAATTTCAAAAGAATATCAAATGATCCGGTATGACCCGATTTATAAGGTATTCTTTCGATCCAAATCGATCAGCTATTGCAAAATTTCACTGAACGATACGAATCAAGGAATTGGATTTTTGAGTTTTATGATGTTTTCTTTGTATTTTAAGAAGAGGTTGATTTTATTTGAATTTTGGGAAATACCAAAAGGCATCGAGTGACCCGGTGTGACCCGATTTACAAGATGTTCTTTTGATCCAAGCCGGTCAACTACTGCAAGTTTTCATTGAACGACACAAATCGATGATTTCTTTCTTTTATGTTTTTGGGAATGTTTATCTTTTTTGTATGATTAAATTGAAATGTTAAGAATGAGAGAGGGGAGATATGTATAAATACATATATATATATATATATATATGGACATATATGTATAAAGAGGCAAAATATTATATATAAGTCGTGTTGAAATATTTCCGAACTGGCCGACTTGTATACAATATACCGACAAGGTCGGGTTTGGAAATGAAAATAGAAATGAATAAAATTCTCTTTTTCTTTTCCTTGCAAATTTCAAGAGATGAAAAATTGGCTTTAACAGCATGTCACGAACGTAAGCCAAAAGTTCATAAATCGAGTTTTGCAAGTTCAATTTCTGATTTACTCAAGGAAATAAATGTTCCAAGATCTCTGATTATTTGACCGAACAGCCGGTAGGCATAGCCATACGTGAGGCCGAGATATCATTTGATCAAGATCTTTGAAGAATATTTCTTTGAATAAAGAAGAAAGGTGGCAAGTGAGCCAAATTGTATATTTTTGCATTTTCGGGGCGAAGACGTATTTATGTTCTTCTCGTACGTGACGTCGAAGCAAGCGGAGCCTAGCATGCGTCAAATTCTAACGAGGAGAATGACATAAATGGTCGTCCTCTTTTATTATAGGTGATTACATATTAGATAGTTAAAAGGAACGTTTTCATAATTTTCTCGCCGACGGCATCGGAATAGGCATAGTCATACATGTGCCGATTTTACCGGGATATATTATGAAACCGTTATTCATCGCTTAGATGTTTACATCACAGCGGATACAAAAGGAAGAAAAGAAGAAAATAATAGAGAGTGAATATGACAAAGATGCAAACTGCTTTCTGTATTTACCTTGACTAATTACATTTCGGAAGCAAAATTTCTAACGGTAAGTTCTGTAAATTATAATGAAGTATAGTATCAGGATTGAAACCGATACTAATACTAAACTATAACTTAGAACGTTCTACCGAGAAAATACTCAAAGAACAAGAAGAAGATAGAAAACAAAATGCTTGTAGAAAATTTGGCAGAGGTTCGGCATGGTTTGAATGATTTTCGGGACTTTTGGTAGATAGGTTAGAAGTTTTTGTGGTTTGAACTTGGTGGCTAAGCCTTTTGGTTTCTGGATTTTGGCTTGACGGAGATGTTCTTGGATGGATTTTGAGTTTGGTTGAAGATTTGAAAGGTTGGAAAAAGTTGGTAAAGATTTGAGGTAGTTTGGATGATTTTTGGAAGGGTTTTTGGGTTTGAAAGATGGTTCTGCTCAGATAGATTTTTCTCTGGAGTCTGAATTGAATCTTCAATGATCAAGGGGTCCTCTCCCAAGAGGGGAGAGGGGTTTTTATAGAAGTATGCATGTCGCATCTATAGATGCGACATGTTCAAAAAAATGATTTTTCTTGGGAAGTGCGCAGCAAAGGAGATTTGGTGTTTGGATTGAGTGTTGGAGTGGATTTGAGGTCAAATCAATCGCCGAAGATAAAAAATGAAATAAATTTAAAATAAAAAAGAAATTCCAAAGTCTTCTCTGGTCCAGAAATTGATCCGGACATTTGATATGCGCTTGCTCGGCCCTATGCTCGACTCCGTCTCTGAAAATTTGAAGTAGATATTTGAGATGCTTGAATTAAATCGTGAATTTAGAAATTATCACGGGATTAATCCGGACACTTTTTGGAAACACTTTGGAAACTGGTATTTCTGCTCTGACCGGGAGAGGATGCTGTGAGCCTACGCCTTGAACTGCTTTTTATCTGTCGACTGCAATTATCAGTAAATACATGCCTCGTCAAATGATGCTTATGAAAATTAGTCTTGCTCAATTTGGATGTCGACTCGTCGTCGCAGTGAAAAATAAATAGAACGGTGTTTATGCTTGACTGAATTTCGAATTTTGACCGGATAGATTCAGTTTGTATGCAGACTTCTCGGTAACAGATAAAAAGTTTCGACTTTCCATTCCTAAACACGATTTCGGATGCTCATGCAAAATTCTGCTAATTCCGGAGCATGAAACATGCAAAAAGGATTTCTGTCGGCCGTTCGGTTATTGTTCGTCTTGTTCCTCTGGTCGGATTGAAATTTTGACTTCGGATAAATATTCCTCAACATTTTATCGACTTTTGCTCACTGCTGCATTGTCGCTGGCTGTTGTCGGCATTGTTTGCGAGAGGTCATCCCGGAATTGCGTCTGGATTTGTTCGGAGTCTGATTTGATCATTTTGTTGACTTTCGGGATTTGGTCAAAATTGGGTATCAACAGTGGATATAGCTCAAATCTCACGGGATAGGTATTTGTGAATGTGTAGTACAAGTGTATGGCTGGAAATAAATAAAACCAATAGATGTGCTACAGTCAAAGCACACTCCCTGTCAAACTCTCTCAATAGATAGAAAATCAATACTGAGGAGAGTTCTCAAGTAACACGATGAAGTACTACTGGACTCTATAAATATTGGCTGATAAAGCACAAGTCCTAGGATAATACTTATAAGTGAAGTATCTCCTAATCCTCAAAGTAGCCTTCTCAAGGATCTAATCCTTGGAGATGTAACCTGTCAACTTTTACAACTGAAATATAAGTAAGTTTACAATAAGTGAAGTACAAAGCTAGAATCAAATCCTATCAACTACTTCAAGTATTCTTTGAGAGAGATAGCCTCTTCAATAAATATTCTTCTAATGAAAGTTCAAGAGTGCATAGCATGCTCTAAAAGTATCTTCTTGTAAATGTAACCCTATCAAGCTTATCAAGAAGATCTATGTAATACAATATGTGAAATGACTTGCAATATTAAGAGAGAGCAATGAATGAGATTTAATATGAAAGCATAAGCATGGTTAGAAATCCTTGCATGCATGTAATCTTTATCTTTTTTCAAGAATATTTTACTTAATTGAACAAGGGGCATATGTTATCATGTGAACTTATTCATGAACATTCTTTTCCAACAAAGGTATTTAAACATGTGATTTCAAGTGTGACATTTAAGCATAAAAGAGATATTCATACTTGTTTTGCATAGGGGCCATGTAGGTAATCTTATACAAAAGTTTTCTTAACTAGAAGCATAGCAAGTGTTTACCAAGTCATTTTAGAATATATAAACAATGGAGCACATGTTATTATCTACCAATCACCATCCCAAGCTTAGATCTATGAAAATATATGCCAATGAAGGTGTAAGGAAAAGCTTGGAAGACTCTCAATCCTCACTTCAAATATATGCTATTGAAGGTGTGTGTGAGGTGAGCAGGTGAGGGAGAAAAACTCCCTAATGTTAGGCAAGAAAAGCTACTGATTAAAAACTACTATTTTTTTTTTCAAAAGCATAGAATGTATATCAATGAAGCTTATATGTATGTATCAGTGTAGAAGACTCACTGATTTGTTTACTTCCCTTGGTCGACCAACAGTGGTGATTTTCTAAGCAGAAACTCTTGCTAGCAGCACACCAAACACCCCTTAAGTTTATCTCTCTTTTTTACCCTCTTTCTGGATAGTCTCTGACAAGCCCTTTGCTCTCTCTTTCTCACGACTACTCTCTCAGAGAATAACCTACTGCCCTTTATCTCACAGCTCACTTGGGTTCCAAACTTCAGCACAATACTTCCACAATATATTAGACCAAAATTAATGGTTCAAAAATGTAAAGTGAGACCAAGATAAAACAAAATGGTTGCAGTCTATAGCTCTCAGAACATCAGATCCTCAGAGGCCACAAGCATTCATTTGGAAACAAACTCTTTTGGTCTGTAGGAAGAAAGGACACTCATTTTCGGCAAAAGATCAAAATAATTTGTATAAGTCAAATGAGAATATTTTTGAATTCAAATTGAATTGGAAATTGATAATAATATGTTGAATTTTATTTGTGGTGAAAATTCTAGAAGCACAACGATTGAAACCTCTTCAATTACAATTTCCATTTTTCAAATCCCCGCAAACTGGTAGATTGGCCGGTAGATCCACCGGTGGATCCGGTCCTGCAGTCGGTCCTGCTGCCGGTGCCCAGTGTGGTTCCAAACTTGGTTTTCTTCATTGTTCTAACAGAAATTCATGCTTCTATTATCGAAAATTCTTGTTTTAAATATTTTAGAAGACTTGGAAATTACTACAACTTCCATGATTGATCATATGACATTCATTCTTATTTTAACCACAACACTTTAAGTCAAGTACTTGATTTTAATCATTAAGACTTTAAATTCTCTAATTCTTAATTTAAGAGTTGTAAGAACAATTGCAAGATATTTAGACATCATCAAAACCTAACCCTATCAGCGTTAATCTCATTTTTTTAGTTTGTATAGATTTTTTATGTTATTTGGTGATCCTCAGATGCGTACGGAAGTCGTCCGAGACTCCCCAAGTCATAAGGAATCTATTTTGGAGCACCTAGGAGAGCTTCAACAGTCAAAAGCTACATAAGGAACATCTGAAGGGTGATACCAGTCTCCTAAGCTGCTGGGAACCAATCCTCATATGATCAGAAGGATAGACCAAACTAGGGATATCGGTCTCCCATACCGCGGGAGACCGATCCCCCTTCATCAGTGAGCCAAATATGTAAGGGATATTGGTCTCCCGAGCTGCTGGAAATCGGTCCCTTTGTATATTGTTTTGCACTTTCAGCCCAATTAAGGGCATTTTGGTCAGGTTGAGTAGGGGAGTTTATATACTCAATTATATATGTTTTTACATAGTTATACATTAAGTTTTAGGGGTTTTGGAGGGGAGAACTTCTCTCTCTACCTCCCCTTCTTCTCTCTCTAGATTCTAAGATTTAGCTTTGGGCTTTGGAAGATTTTCCAAGCATTAATCCGTATAGGCATTTATGAAGAAGTACTATCAAATAGAGAGTTTTCTATCATATTTGTATTGTTAATATAATAGATAAGGACTGTAAGGTTCTTCTTTCTCACCATTTATGTACTTTATTCCTTGTATTATGTTTAATGAATTTTGTATTTTATTTTCTATGTTGTGTTTTCTTATTGCTCTTGTCATTTTCATTCATGTTTTAGGTGTAATACAGAGCTAATCTCATCGATTTGGTCATGAGGTGACTAACACCCCAAAACTTAGGTTTATATTGAACTTCTCCTAATTTGTGCCCTAGTGTTGTGGTTGTAGGTGCCTTAATTCATGCCTTAAGGTTTTAATCTAGTGGTGTTAATCACTTTGATGGATTGTAGACAATAAATATTGGCACAAATCATGTTTGTTGTGATTCCTGCTAGGTGTTTGACAAAATATCTCAATTGACTAATTTCCCTAGAAATCACTTATCCTTAAGCCGAGGATTATTAACCTCCTTGATGAGTTGTAGGCAATAACATTGACACATCCCATACTTTGAACTATGTCATCCTAGGCATTCGATGAAATATCCAATGGAACCGAATTCTAGCTCTCGCACTATTTCTTGATCCATAACATGTTCTTGATAGCCAAATATTCCGTGTGAGATCCTAGGTCATGATTCTCACTCGTGTTGTCATTGAGAAATCTAGCATATCTTAGGTTAGGTGTTAGAAATCACTAGACCATTCTTCTTAGTTTAACTTAATTTTATTCCTTTTTCCATGTTCTAATTTCTTAGTTTAAATCAAAATCAATCCAAGAATAACGTACTTTCGCCTCATTTGCAAATCAAGCCCTCTTCACAAAGCAATCTCTTAATTCCTTCAATTCCATGCGGATCGATCATGAACTTATCACTTTACTAAGTGTTATTTATTTGTTTATAAATTTCTAATGCATCTACAACCCCGGGAAGTGATGACGCACGGAACATGTAATCAATTACCGATGGTTGGAAAGCGATCATTGGTGGTCAGCAACTACAGTTAGTGGTTCGTTGGTGATTAGGGCAACTGATTCTACCACAAACCCATTTGATTCTGCCACAAATTTCTTATGAAATGACTTTTTTGCCCCTTAGTATTCTAACAAGATGAACAAATTGTAAGGACAAAAAAGTCATTTCATAACAATTTTTGTGACAGAATCAAATGAGTTTGTGGCAGAATCAGGTGCCGTGATTAGTTGTCTATGGGTGTTTGCTTCTGGCTGTTGATGTTTCCAACATTGAAAGAAGATGGAGATTATTTCAGAGGGAGAGAGAGAGAATCACATGATGTGAGCAGCAAGGGTCGCCAGTCACCGAACAGGTGGTGCGAGAGGCAGCGAGGGAAGATCTGAGGCAGCGAGGGTTGGTACAAGCTACGGTGATGTCCGGTGGTGGCGACTGGAACCCTAATATGGCTCCGATACCATATAAGATTATGATAGAAAAATGACATGTATTCCTTCCATAAATTACACTTACAATAACTTAGTATATAAATCCAAAAAACCCGAAGTAACCAATCGTTAAATAACGATAATCAAATCCCTAAATTGGATACTACCAAAAATAGAAGATATAATGAACATACACCATTAGTATAATGAAATACATTCACACAATGACACGGCTTCCTTAATCGTTTCCCATCATATATACTCAATAAATTGTATTTTCCTTTGTATCTCAACCTACAATATCAAGTCCCTCCATAAAAGGAATCGACTTTGCTGAACACAATGTGGTCCGTCCGTGAGATTGATTACACAGTTGAAGACACTTACATGACGAGAGAAAAGCGTGAATACAACAACTTTGAAGCAATCTCGCAGATTACTTGCCAGTATCTTTCCATTAAAAAACCTCGAGCATGTAAGCACAATGTAAACACAAAGTTACCCTTCAACCAGGGAAAAACTTCCAACTTCAAACCGCCAAATTTATAGTAAAGATGAATTACATTGGACAATTATTGTTTCTCTTGAAACAGAGAGGACCAACAACCAGCCTTGATTATCTGAAGAGCTCACAAGGATAAACCCTCTTTCATCCATCCGCTGAACAAATCAATGCCTGCAAAATCCAGATCATCAAATATTAGATATCTAATGCAAATTAAATTGCCATGATTGTAATTTGCAGCTAATATCAAACTATATTGATAACAAATCAATGAAGGGCTTGCTATGAGTAGAGAGATTAATACCATGAGTGAGGACCGACTTAGTGCCTACTAGACTTACCACAGGACCAACTTGGAATAATACAGCAATTGCCTCTAAAGTTGTTCTCACTGCCTGGGCTCAATAATAAGGTACCACACATAGCAGTTTGGTCAGCATGGCTGGCAACATGACATGAAATGTCTTACAGGTCCAAAAGCAACCTCATGGAGCTAATACCTTAAATACTCGATCAGATGATGAGGTGGGGGTAACATGGCATATGACAAGCGGACATCGACATGAACCCACAACAATGTAACCTTTCATGTACAGGAAGACAACATAGTCCTTAGAATTTGTGTATCTGACCCGGTGGCATCGCCACATAAGTTTCTCTGATGCCTTTGATTCAACGCATTGTTTAAATTTCAAGAAAAAACATACATCACAAGTGTTTGATGATGGGAACTCACAGGAGGAAAAGTGTGTGCACCCGTAATAATACAAGTGCTTCCAAATGCCCAACTGATATATCTGTAAGAAAATTTTCAAACAAACAAAAAGTATGCAGATTTCTCAATATCACAACAAAAACTGGAAGGTGAAAAATGGCACAGCACATTGATCACTTATGGTTTTCCATGCTTTCCAAAGGGACCAATGCATCCTTAAGTTAACCTAAATGAGTTCCTAGTTCAGCACACCAATTTTAAACCATTTCATATGAGCATAATTTCATATTTGCTCCCACAATCAATGATTTATGTAGCATACGTCCTGTTCCACCTCTGGTGCAGGAAACGCTTACAGCACAAAGTGCATTGTAATATCTTACCATCTAACGTCTGAAGCATGTTTTATTCCTCGTCGCTCTCAATAACAGCCATTCGGCGGTGTGTTGTCATCTTTCTTGGAGGAGACTCCTCATCTGACTCGATTCCTTTGCGCTTGAGACTGTCACCGAACTCCTTGGTCATTTGCTTTGGCTCCTGCATCAATTCATATAGAATCTTTAAGGATATAATACTACAAACCAACCAAAGAGGACAATCTACTAGACATGCTTAGTGGATACAGGAAATGTCTTCAGATAAATGACATTCTCTCCCAGGGAAGTCTTCAGATAGCTAAAAAAGAATACAAATAATTGACCTTTACTGAACATTCAAACAAACTCAATATAGAAGTTACTTAAAGTTACGGTTGCAGTTGATGCTTCAAATATTCATTTGATTACATTCACTCTATACACTCGTTTGTGGGCTATCATGCCCGGATCTTGGGGATTCGGGCTGCGGAATTGACGCGCCAACAAACATCGGAGTAGTCGCCTGGATTTTTAGAGGATTGCACCCGAAGAACTGAAGCATGTCGCACATTTCGTGGCTATCGTCAAGAGGCAACAGAAAAGTAAGCGTTACTTGATTAAAGATATACCTCATATAAATAACTGTGGATACTTTTGATGCATATTGATTTCTTTCTCCCAAGTGGCTTCGTTGCCCAATTGATTCTCTCATCAGACTTTCACTAGCGGAATAGTCTTGTTCCTGAGTCGTTTCTCATGTCGATCCAAAATTTTGACTGGTTGCTCTTCATAGGATAGATTCTCCTGGATCTGGACTAGTGGTTGGATCAGTACGTGGGACGGGTCTGAAATATATCGACGAAGTATTGATACGTGAAAGACATTGTGGACGTTAACCAATTCTGGGGTGAGTGCCAGACGATAAGCTACGAGGCCTATTCTTTCAAGGATCTCGAATGGTCCGATGTAGCATGGATTTAGCTTCCCTCTCTTCCCAAATCTGATGACACCTTTTATAGGGGATACCTTTAGAAATACTTTTTCGCCTTCTTGAAATTCAAGCTCTCTTCATCGCGTATCCGCATAGCTCTTTTGACGATCTTGGGCTGTCTTTAATCATTCTTGGATTAGCTTGATCTTCTCCATGGTTTCTTGCACAAATTATGGTCCGATAAGTTCTGCCTCGAAGGCTTCTGTCCAGCACACAGGTGATCTGCATTTCCTTCCGTACAAGCCTTCGAATGGTGACATTCCAATGCTCGCTTGATGGCTGTTGTTGTAAGCGATGCTAATGGTAGGTGCTCCTCCCAGCTTCCTTGGAATTCCAACGTGCATGTTTGAAGTAGATCTTCTAAAGTCTGAATCATCCTCTCGGATTGTCCGTCCGTCTGCGGGTAAAAAGATGTACTGCAGTTGAGTGTTGTCCTCGTGGCTTTCTGAAGTGCTTTCCAGAATCTTGATACAAATCGTTAATCTCGATGGAAGATGATAGATACTGGAGTTCCATGCAATCGAATGATTTCTCGTACATAAGTGGCGGTTATCTGATCCATCGAATAAGTGTTCTTGATAGGTATGAAATGGGCTGATTTGGTCAATCAGTTGACTATGACCCAAATCGCATTGTTGCCTTTGGTTGGTCGTGAAAATCCAATGACGTAATCCATCGTGATGTCTTCCCATTTCCATCTTGAAATTGGTAGTGGCTGGAGTAGTCCTGCTGGCTTCTGTCGGATAGCTTTCACTTGTTGGCATTGAAGGCATCGGCTGACGTAGTCTGCAATATCTCATTTCATTCTCATCCACCGGTATGATTTCTTCATGTCTTGATACATCTTCGTTCGCCCTGGATGGATTGCAAATCTTGATCTGTGGTTGTCGTCCATGATCTTCCGTTTGACATCTTCTTGATTGGGAATACATATGAGGTTGCGAAATCTGAGTAAACCGTCATGGGTGGTGAATTCTCCATCTGGTTTTCTTTTGGCGTCTTCGAAAATCTTTCGCAACTTGGGGTCGTCTTTCTGTGATGCTTTGGTTTCTTCTATGTTGATAAAGTCGATGGCGATCGTTGAGAAATGAGCTAGATAGGGGTGCCCTTTTCTGCTGAGTGCGTCTGCTACTACGTTGGCCTTCCCGGGATGATATTGGATATTCAGATCGTAGTCTTTCATGAGTTCTAACCATCGTCGTTGCCTCAGGTTCAGTTCCTTTTGAGTGAAGATGTATTAGCTGGTGGAGTCTGGAGCACTACTTAGTCTTTTTTTGATGCATTGTTTATTTTTACTTCTGTTGCACTTTCAGTTGTTAGTAGAGTTCTGTTTGTCTCAGTAGATGGCGATATTTGCAATATCTCAGACTTAGTAAGCATATTTTTGCTGAGATTTATTATCTGATGGTTTGTACTATTTATATCAGCAGTTTATCATTTATTCAGTAAGCATTTTCATTTAGAATAGTTGTTCTTTCTGTTTCTGTTTTAGTAACGTTGCCAGATCCGCAGATCATTAAATTGGTTTAGCGGGATGGGGAGTTACAGCTGTGTACGAGTTTGGATAAAAATAATTTTTAGAATTATTAAAAATAAAGTTTGAAAATTTTATACGAGTTAAGAATAATAAATCAGTCACGTTGGTATTTTTTTGGAATTTTCGGAGTTGTTAGCGAGATTGCTACGGCGATAGTAGAGGCTAGTAGAGGAGTTGCGGCAGCTAAGGATCAAGCTGGAAATCGTCTTTCTGATGCACTTCGCGAGTTTCGTCGTATGGACCCTCCGAAGTTTAATGGCGAAGTGGATCCAATTGAAGCAAATCACTGGTTAACGGAGGTGAAGAAAATTTTCGAGATGTTGGAGATTGGCGACCACAAGATCAGAATTTCTCTTGCTTCCTTTCAGCTCATTGGCGAGGTCAGTGAATGGTGGTCTACCTTAGTGGACGGCAGACGTGATGCTTTGCGGGTGCTTGGGGTTGCTAACCCCCAAGTCGTCGTTGATCCTATCACTGGTATGTCTTGGGCCGACTTCGAGTCATCATTTGAGAGTCAGTACTTTCCGGAGTCCTTTCGTGACAAGTTGCGCGAGCAATTCGAAAAGCTGGAACAAGGTTCGATGTCAGTGAATCAGTACGCTACAAAATTTCAGTCTTTGGCGAGGTTCGTCCACGATTGGGTGAACACTGAGGAAACGACCGCTGCAAGCTCCAGGTCGTGAGTACGGTAGTTCTTCTCATGCGGCTTCAGTTGTCCCGAGGCATAGGCGATAACTCTTCCTTCTTGCATCAGAACGCATCCTAATCCTCTGAGTGACCGTCGTTGTAGACCGCAAAACCTTTTTCTCCTTTGGGTAGAGTTAGCACGGGTGCGGTAGTCAGTCTTTTCTTCAATTCTTGGAAGCATTCGTCACGCTTTTGGGTCCAGTCGAAAGGTTCTCCTTTCCGAGTGAGTTCTGTCATTGGTACGGTGATCTTCGAGAAATCTTTTACAAAGCATCGGTAATAGCCGGCAAGTCCTAGAAGGTTGCGTACTTCTGCTACTGAGGTAGGGGCAGACCAATTGGAGATGATCTCTATCTTCTGGGGATCTACTGAAATTCCTTCTCTGTTGATGATGTGTCCAAGGAAATGAACACTCCTGAGCCAAAATTCGTATTTGTTGAACTTCGCGTAAAGTTTCTTCTCCTGTAGGATTCGAAGTACTGTTGCTAAATGAGTAGCATGTTGCCCTTCGTCTTTCAAGTAGATGAGAATGTCGTCGATGAACACTATCACGAAATCATCGAGGTAGTTGACGATAATTCGATTCATGAGGTCCATGAATGCTGTGCGAAAAGCAGTCTTCTCAACGTCTTATGTCTTGACTTTAAGCCGGTGGTAGCCGGAACGAAGATCAATCTTAGAAAAGGCTTGGGCTCCTTGTAGTTGGTTAAACAAGTCATCGATCCGTGGCAACGGGTATTTGTTCTTGATGGTGATCTTGTTCAGCTCTCGATAGTCGATGCATAGCCGCATGGTTCCATCTTTCTTTTTCATGAACAGGACCGGTGCTCCCCATGGTGATGAACTAGGTCGGATAAAGTTTTTGTCCACCAAATCTTGTAGTTGTGCCTTAAGTTCTTTGAGTTCTGCTGGTTCCATTCGGTAAGGTGTCTTTGAGACTGGTTGAGCTCCAGGCATAATATCAATAGAGAAATCGATTTCTCGATCAACGGGCATTCCAGGTAATTCTTCGGGAAATACATCAGAAAATTCTCGAACTATTGGAATATCATCTACTGAGGGTTGATTCGTTAGAGTTGTAGAGACACTATATAAGTATCCCTGGCAACCTTTCTGCAAAAGTTATCGGGCCTTTGATACTAAAATAAAACAGGGTGGCGAGGAAATCTTCTCTTCTTGGAGTCTAGACTCATCTCCTTCTGATGCTTCAAAGGTGATAAGCTTTGCAGCACAATCGATCTTTGCGTTGAACTTAGATAACCAATCCATACCGATTATTACGTCGAAATGGGCCATAGCTAAGGGTATTAAGTCTATAAGTGCTAGCACTCCTCCGATATGAGCTTCACAGTTTCAGAAAACTGTTGAACATAGAACACCTTTACTCATAGGTTGGGATACCCATAGATCGAAATCTAATGGTTCGGGATTCTTTGGAATTTTGTTGGCATGGGATTTAGAAATAAACGAATGTGTGGATCCTGAATCGAATAATGCATAAGTATGGAGATCGTAGATGTAGATTCTACCTACCACAATTCCTTCGTCATTCCTCGGATCTCCTGGGACAAATGCAAAAGTTCTCCCCTGCCTTTGGTTTCGGTTCTCATGATTGTTGACGTCATTCCTCTGGCCTCCAACTTGCACTGTGTTTGCTCCGGTGGCTACGTTAGGGCAGTTGCTCCTGAAGTGTCCCTCTTTGCCGCATCCAAAACATTTGGATGGTCCCCTAGCCCAGCATTCTCTTCTGTGATTCTTCCCACATTTGGGACAAGGCGGCATTGGTCCTCCTGAGTATGGCTTCTCTCTTCTCGGATTTCCTTGTTGATTTCTTCCAAAGTTGGCTTTCTTGAAGTGACTAGATCCTCCTTGACTCTGGCTCCTCTTTCTCTCGTCGAAACGTCTCGTTTCATCCACGTCTTGCTCCACTAGGATGGCTCTATCCAGAACCTCAGCATATGTTGGTAGTTGAAAGGGGTGAACAATCTTTTGAATCTCGTGTTTAAGTCCTTCTTCAAACTTTCGGGCCTTCATCTCATCACTGGCCACCAAGTATAATGCGTAGACAGCAAGATTGGTGAACTCGGCTTTGTAGTCTGCTACTGTCATGGTGCCTCACTTCTTCAGATTTTCGAACTCTAAGCGCTTTGCATTTTCCATTGCGCGAGGCATGAACTTTTCTCGGAAATTTTTCAGGAATCTTTGGGTTCCGCGATGCTCTTCAAATTCCACCATCGGTTGGCTTCTCCTACGAGAAGGTATGCTCCGATCTTGACCTTCTGCAAGTCCGAACATCGAAGAAGTCGAAAGTTCTTTTCCATTTCAGCGACCCATTCGTTTGCTTTGATCGGGTCCATGCCTCCAGGAAAAGTCGGAGGTTTGAGCTTAAGAAATTCCTTCACCGCTGCTACATCGTTGATCTGTTGAGCAGGATTGACCACTTCATCTTCTCGAGGCTCGTTTGTAGGCTGTTGACGCATTTGCTCGATTGTCTCTTGTTGTGTTTGTACGACTCCAGCTAGCGTTCGTATCATGTCTCGGAGCTCGGTGATCTCCGGATGTCCCTGGCGATTCCCTTGACCGTTTGTGCGGATGTTAACCATTCTGATAATCGAGAAGATTTATAGTTAGAAACGAGGAATGAAATTTCCTTACTAATCATACTGCAAAAGATACTTTTCAGAAATAAAGGTGCATGGGTGTGACCAGACACACGACAAAATACTCCAGATATTGATAGAATACTAATGTGCTACTAGTTTTCCGAGTCACTCGGCCACTCGTAGGGCGGATAGACCCACTCCTCACGATCTATATCGATATCTTCTTCTTCGTTCTCACTCGGATCTTTTTCTTCCTCGGGAATGTCTTCTAAATCGAGGTCTCATCCTTGATCATGCCACTCCATGGGTTCTGCTTCTTCAGCCGCCTCTTCTTGTTGAACTTCATCATTATGACCATACAGGATGCAATTTCTTGCTCCTTCAATGAGGTATTCGAATCCCCAGTGTTGAATGGATGATCTCGCCACTGCGCAAGAACGCTCCAGTAGTCGTAGGTGTTAGTTGATCATGGCTCGTATTTCCTCTTCCGTATTGTCCTCGAAGCCTATTGCAACTTGAGCTATAAGGTCTGAAGTGATTGTTACAGAATCAGCGTGTGCTCGTTCTTGGACAACCTCGTTTACTATGAATATTTCTTCCTCCTCTTGTACTGCCGGCGGTGGTGCTACTTCGTGGTCACTCTCCGAGTCGCTGCTAGAGAAATCACTGCTAGCATAATCGTTGCCACTACTGCTAGACATAGCTACAAAAACTAATAGCATAAGATATTTTCTACATTATGGGCCATTTCCCAAGGAAGTTCATTGTGTTCTTAGTACTTGTGTGTCGTTCCTAGCTCTGAATTTGTTTTCTAGAATTCAACAACTCGTGCTCTGATACCAGTTCTGTCACGACACATCCCATTCTTGAGACGAATCCATGACCGGCCAACGAGCAAGCTCGTAAAGGCCAAAGTTAAAGAGTTGAGAAATTCCATACTGGAAGCGAGTGAACAAACCAGAGCAGTGCATAAGTTTTCACTAGAACAACTTGATTACAACATAGTAGGTTCGAAAAGCCTATACATCAGGAAAGAAGATAAAACATCAAGGTAACTAAGCCGCTCCAAAGCTACTCCTCAATATGACCTGAAATAGTTTTAGAAAAACTCATAAGCCAAAGCTAGAGTGAATCAATATATAACATTTCACAAGTTTCATGGATTAACAGTTTCAGTCGTAAAACAGTTCTATATAGCAGTCTTAATAAATTAGTGTAATTTGTGTTGCATTTTCGTTGATTCTGTGATTGAAACAATATCTCGTACCAAGGGCTCATCCCCTCTTAGTACCTTCCCCAGGGGCTAACCTCCTCCAGAGGCATCACCGAGGGATCATCCCCCCCAGTGACATCACCCGCACCGAGTGGTACTAGCGCCTTTTGCGCTTAAGGATCCCGCCCGTAGGCTTTTCACCATATTCTGCCTGTAGGCTGCTC
>NMUG010000551.1:0-21612 GCA_002855965.1 Monotropa hypopitys | reverse complement strand
ATGTGATCTTATTTCTTCCAAGGGCGCGGGTCCGGTCACCACATATATCGATATACAGCAGGGCTGTATATCGATATACAGACTGCACTGGACAACCCAGAAGAAGGTTGCAGTTCGATATACATGGGATTATATATCGAAATGTAGAACTCTCTGCTTGATTTTAACAAAGGAACATATCGATATGAAAGGGTAGAGCATATCGAAATACAAACTCTGCACAAAATTTACAAAGGAGCATATCGATAAGCACCAGGTGCATATCAAAATGCAAGACTCTGCTCAGAAATTACAAAGGGATGTTTCGATATGCATGGGATGTATATCGAAATACAAGGCATTCTGCTGAATCCTAACGAAGGGACATTTTGATATACATCTAATGCATATTGAAATACAAGCTTAAGACTGGCATATCGAAATATGATACATATCAAAATACAAAGGAACACATATCGAAATGTGCAAGAAGGGAATGAGAATAGAGGGTTGGCTATATCGAAATGCAAATGAGGGGCATATCGAAATACTAATATTTCGATATACAACAAGGGTTGTATATCGAAATGGTGGGCAAAAGGGGGTATCTCGTGTGGGGCCTTCGGGCCTCCCAACACTAGCCCGAACCAACCTAAACTCAACCAATCACAACCAATAGACACAAATGAAGGATTTGCTTCCACGAATTTATGAAATAAATACCAATTGAAGTATTTTTGGATTTAAAATCAACCAAAATCAAGTAAATGGAATCAAAATTCCAAGAAATCTTTTATTAAATTCTCAACCGTTACACACCAGTTTCTCTGTCTTAGTGGATCTTTTGGCATTGGCATTCTTTCGCGCGTATTGCTTGTTCTGAGATTGTCACTCTTATATTTTTTGTGGAACGTATTGTGAACTTGTTTGGATATTATGTGTCCGTTGTAGAAATCTCTTCGATTTGATTGATGGGTTCTCTTATTTGGGTGTTTCTTTTGTAACTCGTTTGATTTCTACCTCACGAATTGATGCTATGGTATCCTTGACTTGTAAGGGCACCTTCATATAGATCCTGGAATGGTTGATTTGTTTCCCTTGTGCCACCTTGTTCCTATTATGATGGCCAAGTTTGATGTTTATCTCCCACTTGTTTGATTCGTATGTCTTTTGAAATCATTCTTACTTTCTCACAAATCCATATCCTTGCATCCGAAGCGTTGGGTAGATTGTTAGACGCATTGGAAATGAGTAATTGAGTCGGTTATTCTTACACCTTATGTGTGGAATCGACCGTGTGTATGAGTTCCTTTGATTGTGTAGTATAAGGACGACCCTAGAAAGTTAGGTTGTGAATAGTGTCCGACCGACACCTCTCAAACTTAAATTTTAGTGGTCACTTGATTATCATGTTGGGTGTGTGGGTGGGATGTGTGTGTGCATACCCGTGGGTAGGGTGACGAAATCGCGAAACCGTGTGTATGCGAGTTTGTAGAACGATAAAAGAGTGTCGATGATTGTAGCACCGATTCATCCATCCTTGTAAATATTGTTGTAAGAAGGTTGTCAATTTATTTTTATCGAGGAGGTTACCCCTTGTGGGATCCTCTATCCCTTGGGTCTTTGGTGAAATTGATTCTTGTATCGGCGTGTCCCCTTTGTGTCGGCGTTTCCATACCGTATTAGTAATTGTCTCTTTTATTCATTTGTGTGGCACATGGGTTTTTCTCAAATTTGTGTCCCTCAGTTGAAATCTTTGCATCTCTATCCTTAGTTAATTTTGGGGACGAAGTTCTTTTAAGGAGGTTGAGGTGTCACGACTTGAATTTCCAAAGTCTTTTAAATTCAATTCTTTGGCTTCAAATTAATCTTGGAGGAATTTAAATCAGATACTCGCTTCGTGATCTCGAAATAGCCCTATCTTGATTTGAAAACTTGTTTTGAAAGGAGTTCGATTCATTCCCGTAAGTCCTCGATCAGTTTGACGTGTCCCGAGATGGCTTGGTACGTCCTTGGCACATTTTCCTCACTTCAAAGCACTTGTGTACCGATTGGACTCTCAACTGCACCGGTGCAAAGTGGTTCTAAAGGTTGTGTTGTTGTTTGCACCGGTGCATGTACCGGTGCAAGGAGGGATTGATTGTGCATCGGTGCATGCACCGGTGCACAGATGTTCTGCTAGGTTTTGGGTTCAGTTGCATTAGTACATGCATTTGTGCAAAGTGGATCTATCCTTTTGTTTTGCTCATTGCATCGGTTGGTGCATCAGTGTAGAGGTGTTTGCACTGGTGCATGCACCAGTGCATAGAGGGTTCCAATGATACTCATTAAGGGTAGTGTGGTCATTTTGGCTAATGGGCTATATATATGATCCTTTTCTGATTTTGGGGTCATCTCCCTCATTCTTCTGACCTAATCTCTCTCTACCTCCCATGGCTCTCTCTCCCTTCTCTCTACAAATCCATCCCCTTCCTAAGCATGGATGGAGATGGTTGTTTGGAGAACATTGATCCCATCCCCAAGATTTTTCCATTGATGTGCATAGCTTCATGGGTTATGTGTACACCCTCATCTAGGGTTCTCCATCTTCAAGGATTAAGGTAAATATATTTCTATATTGTGTTTGTGTAGTTGTCCTAGATCACCTAATTGGTTTTCAAGATCAACGTTGAATGTTTTCTCCAAAATCCTTGATTCGAAAGTAATGAACCAATCTTGTTGAATAAACCTAAATTGATGACATCCTTGCATGTGTATTGAGTGTTCTTGGTAGATGTGAGGATGTGAGGGTATCAATTTTGGACCTAGGACTTGTATTTTGATTTTCTTGGAATTGGGTAAAATTTGGGGGGATTTGTCCTAGGAGTTAAATTCAAGGTTTGATATGGTTTCTTGGTCTTGATTAGGTCCTAATGAGTGGCCTTGAGTGTTGGGTTGCAAGATGGATGATGGTCTAGGAGTCCTTGGTGACTAGAGACCTTGTGTGCCTTTGTGCACACTAGGTGTTTGATGAAATGCCATAGTCAAGAGGATTGTGTGTTGATGTGTGAATTCGTCACACTAGTTCGGGATTTCGTCCTTATGATATAAATATTCACACGTTGGGGTGGTTAGGTGACTAAATATGTGTTGTGTGTGTTGAGGTGTGAATTCGTCATACTTAGATGGGAATTCGTCCCCATGAAGTGAATTCATCACTAGTATTGGGAAATTCGTTCTCTTAAATTGAATTCGCCAGTCTAGCAAATCTACCTATAAAACAACCAATGAAAAATGTGTGGATGTGGATGTGTGGGAAGATGAGATCACTTCGTAGTCTCCAGGCCAATTTGTGGTCATTCGGGTGTGAGGTTGGTTCTTGATTTTGTTAAGACAACCTGAATCAATTTGTAATTCATCCGTGAGCTAGTCGATCCTTGAATTCATTGAGGTGACTATAAATCAATTCCCAATTTGATGATTTTTCTTGGTTGGTCCTTGAATTCGTTGAGGCAACCCCAAACTAGCCTAAGGTTTGATTGTAGGGTCGATCCTGGATTTGTCTAGGAGGTTCGAATCCCTTGTGGCCTTTTTCTAACACTTGTTCCAAGTTGGGAATTGAACAAACTAATCATGCAAGATAAATCAATTTACTAATGTGTATCTATCTACCTATATATATATAGAGAGAAAGAATAGATGATGTTTAAGGTGGTTTGGTAGATTGTGTGGGCTAAGGCTAAGTCGTAGCATTAGCTAGTGGATCCCATGTAGACTTTGGTTTGAGTGCAATAGTTGGTAGCAATGTTGTAAGGAATGAGTTGTGCTCTTGGGAACGCTTTGCCTAGTGAATTGTTGTAGTGGAGCCATATAGTCTTGGTATAGTTGAGATTGAATTCCTTAGTCTTTCTGGCCTTTGGTTCTAGTGTATGTTATCGGGTTATGTGATTGAGGGGTATGTGGTGAATGAAGATTATTGGTTGGTGTGTTGAGTGGTCTTGAGCAAGATAGAATGGTTTGGGTCTTTCTTGGTGTGCTAGCATAGATGAGAGAGTTTGGTAAGGTTATATGCTTTGGTTGGGAGAATGGCTTGATTGTGGTGTGTGAGAAATGTGTGAGTGACGGCATGCTTGGGATTGCATTATAGGGATTCACACCATATGTACATATCACCATAATTGTATTTATACTTGATAGACGCATATTTGATGTGTCTTTATGACTCAACCTTCGTTTTTCAATTCTATGTAGGTTTGCATGGTTTGATAGCTTGTAACTGGGAGCTGGCATAGGCTTGCTTCAGCTTCATTTCGAGTGAGCAACATTTCATTTATATTTTGTTCAACTGTCATTGTATAAGGTCTCTTTTCCATTTTCTTTTGTAGTTAACATGCTTTAATTCAATTGTAAAGACTATGCATGTATTTAATTTTCAAGGCAAGTTTCATTTAAATAAATTGTAAAGATGTTTATGTTTGATCATTCACGACCCCTTGTAGTACGGTTTGATCCATATGGTTTTATAAATTGTCTTTCTTTTATTTCTTTAAAATGGTTTGAAAATCCGGGGCGTGACAATAAGCCCAGAGTCCGCCATTTTCCCTTCCCTAAGACTTGTGCATGTACAACTTTTCTAGTGAGCTGCGACTACAAGTTTCCTGATCCCTTTGCCATATCCAGAGCATTTCAAAGCTGCTGTAACCAAGGTAGTTCCCCTTCCTTGAAGTTCTCGAGTCATTTTTATTGATTTGGGGGGAAATGCCCCCTTCTGAATAAAAAAATCCCCCATGCACTGTAGCACCACCAAGGACACTGTAGCACTACTGTAGTGCCCGTTCTACTGCCCATCGCCCGGACCATAGCCTCTGATCTTCTTCCTTTCTTATTTGATCAGGTCCGAGATATCTGGTAACTGATGTGGTGCTGCCGAACCAAGTGGAGGTGCTGCCGAGCCTGCTGGCCTTAGCACGTTTGTCAAATACTTCTCCAGTCCCCAGAACCTAGGTTCCTTTCGCTAGAAGTACTCTGTTCCGGATGAAGTTTTTGTTGACATGGTGCCTTTTGACGCTAATGGTGCTCCAGAGATCTGGCACAGGTAGGGACAACTCATTGTCCCTTTGATGGCAATCATCGAGGGGAGGGGGAGGGGCTTCGGTTCCCCATCACCGACCTCTTGGCCCGTGTCCTTAATTCTCTCGGACTAACCACGGTCAAGGTCACCGTCAACTTCTACCAAATCATGATGTCCCTGGTTGAGTTGAACCGCCTATACGATTTGAACATAGGCATGCCCGAGTTCTTCGGGTTTTACAGCATAAACCAAAACAAAGCGTTCAAACGCTATTTCCCTGCAACTCGGAGGGGCGCGATTTGATCCTAGACCGTCTACCGGACTCGGACCCATATGCCAATGAATTTGTAATGGTCCGGGGCCGGTATAACAATCCGAACAACACCATCCCATGGGCGGCCGACATCCTCTGTAAGTGTGCTTCATTCTTTCAGTTGAATCATTATTCTGGACCATGCTCTAATCCTTGAATTTTGCTCGCAAGCACCCGGACCGTTACCCATAACAAGAACGTTGCCACGACTGACCAGATCAAGAGGATATTCGAGATCCTACTGTCTACCTGGGACGTGCCGTCTCTTCTTGGGTATAAGCCGACATACCAATCTTTCATCAAGAAGAGGGCCCCTAAAACCCAACGCCTGGCCTAGCTAACTCTATCTCCAACTATTCAAATAGTAGCTCAGACAGTTGTGTCTGTTGATAGTCTGGAGCACACAGAAACCGAGTCTGTCGAAACACCGCTGATGGACAAGAGGAGAGCCTGTCAAGTCCGGTACTTACTGGTGGAACACTCCGACGACCCCCCGACTGAGGCAGTTTCAGTTGCCTCTCCTACTGCCGCTGACGCTCCAGAAGTGTATCTCTAGAACCTGGACCTTGCGAAGGATGCTAGGGATTCTGTGTCTAGCAAAAGGAGGAGGCTTGATTTCAGGGGCATCCATCCGGACCCATTTGCCGATGTGCTTGAATAGTTGCTGGAGGACGCCAACTCCCCGAGCCCTTCGCCATGGCACCCAAACTTTACATTCAACGACCGGGTTGTGATGAACACCAACTCTGTTGTCACTCCGGGGGTGGCCCCGACCTTGGTCCGGGCAATCATGCTCCTGAGGGATGAGGAGTCTCTTCCGAAGTCCTAGGACAAATTGTTCTCATCTGGGCTAACAACAATTCTTCAGGTATGCTTGAATTTTTTCCATTGTTTTTGCTATTGATGATATGCTTTGTCTAACTTCTGAGATCCAGTGATATAGGATGCCTAACGGATGTATAGTTGTCCTTAGCAAAGTCTCTCGGGGCAACATGAAGACTATTTGGCTTTACTGTATTTGCAAGTGTGCCATCATGTTTAGATCATGACATTGATGCTAGTGAAAATTAGTTTATGTTGACTGGTGTCATCTGTCACACCCATTTTGACAAATACTTGGTGTGCTTCTTACCCATTTTGACAAATACTTGGTGTGCTTCTCATTTAAAGACAGTCTTCTTTGGAGTTCTCTAGAGCATCCTAGAAAGAATGAAAACTTCAAGAGTTCTAAGGAGGGTTTTAGAAGCACATACTAGAATTCTTTAAATTGTTGTACATAATTCTATACCTGTATAGATTCTTGTAAAGTATTCTTGAGTAGAAGAGTGGAAAACCTTCTAGAGATTGTTCTATAGTTCTTCCAATGTGTATAAATAGGTGAGAGTCTCATTTGCTTACACCATCTCCAAACTTGTGATCCATAAGCAATCTAGTAAAAGCTATTCTCTCAACTCTTTTACGTACTTCTTGCTTTCTTATTCTTCTTTGACTTACTTAGGTGCAACTAAGGAGTGAATATAGCATCTCAGGTCACACGATTGACTTAGAATTTTAAGGTTGCGGCACTTGGTAACAGATCAAGATTATGAATGCGTCGTAACTAAGTAATAAGGAGCACTATGTCGGAAGTCATCAACAAAGGAAACCAAGCAATGCAAACCAACAAGGTAAAAAAGGATAGTTCTTGAGATATTGTTAGTGCCATGGAGACCAAGCTTGTCAAGGTGGAGATAGTCGTTGCTAACGTGAAAGAGCAACTTGATCGGGTGGAGAAAAATGTAGAGGAGCTTGATGGCAAGCCATATGAAAGAACTTTGCGAGTGTTTGCTAGCTACCATCGACACCAACGCTGATGCAATATGTCAAGAGAGCTATGTTTTTCAAGCAAAAGTGTTGGAAGCTTTGTTCAAACTCGAAAACAAGCTTGACACCCAACTTCAAGAGGTGAAGGTAGAGTTAGAGGAGACGAGCAGATTGGGCCATGTGCAAGTGTATTGTGGCTAGTGGAAGCATGACGATCGACAATGCGGGTTTCACTCCAAGGGTTGAAGCTCCCGAACCCACAGAGTTTGATGGTAAGCGAGATGCCAAGGAGATTGACAATTTCTTGTGACACTTGGAGAGGTACTTTGAGGTATTGGACTTGAAGGATGAGATGACCAAGGTAAGAAATGCTACCCACTACCGCATTACTCTTGTCGATACTTGGTGGTGCCGTAAGCATGATGAAATAGAAAAGATACTTGTGTCATCAATACTTGGGGAGAATTTACTTAAGAGACAATTCTACTCGGAAAACAGATCTCTAATGGCTAAAAACAAAATGAAAGAGTTGAAGCATAATCGCACTATTTGGGATTATGTTGAAGAATTTTCTGAGCTTATGCTTCAAGTTTCAAATATGAGTGGGGAAGAATTGTTTTTCAACTTCAACGATGGTCTCCAATTATGGGTGGCTCAAGAGCTACAATGTAACATCCCATACTCTAAAATACCAATTAACGGCAAAATAAAAAATTTTTCCTTAAATAAATCCTCAAAATAATCTCCAAACATAACAATTGAAATAACTACCACTCACCGTCCACCTCTCATCACCATAAGGCTAACATAACTCAAATGTTGCAACCATCAAAAGAAATAACATGATACTAAGGAAACAGATAAGCTACAAAACTAGATACTACCATGGAGTACACCACTAGCCACAAGCTTATTCCCGACAATACTTCACTCTAGCTTCATAGTGGACCGCTAACACTGGATACCTATTTCTAAGTCAAAAACAAGGAAACAAAGTATGAATATAACATTTTAACTTCCAATCTCAAATAATTTCAGTAACAGAAATCATGGAATAGACAACAAGTTTCTTTCACTAATAAATGCATCACATGCATATTTCTTTTCATGTATGTTGACCAAAGCCCTTTTTCAAAAAGGTTTGAACATCCCATACCCTAAAAATAGCTATTGATATAGACAATAATTCGTATGCCCTGCGCACATTTTTTGGGTTACGCCCAGCGCACCCGTTGGACTTACACAGGTTGCCAACAACGCCACACGTCCCATGCAGGCAAATGCATAATATATATGTATATTATGCTTATCCATATCTCATAACATGCATCTCTTCATTTTATATCATATCTCAACATATCATATAATCGGTGCAATAACAACAATTAAACAAATACTTGCAGATGTACAATTAAAATGTCATAACCATACACTTATCGATACCATTTAACCGTTTTCTCCTTGCCTTTGATCGAGGCCTCAATGCCTTCCATGAGAGTCCTTGTCAAATTAAACTATAAATTTCAGTCCACATTGTATATAAATTGACTAGAAATGAATACATTAACATGCTTGATAATAGCAAGAAAAACCCTACTCAAGGCCCCTCTCAAATACCATGTTCCAAATCTAACATTAATTTTCCCCAAGTTAAACACGAACATCACATGTTTACACGTGAGATCTTCACAATGAACCTACGCATATAAGGCCACCAATAGCCTTATTAGGTCCCAAGACTAACATGTCTCACAAAACTAGACAAACCTTAAATAATCCAAGGAAAATTCACAATCTACGCAACCTTCTTTCCAAAATCTATAGATTCAATTGATATATATATATATATATATAACATACCAAAACATGAACTTGATCCATGAGTTTAACCTAAAGACTTGGTAGAAAGATAGAGAGATAGAGTCCATAAAAGCATAAGGATAGAAAGACTTATCAAAGGGTTCAAGCCACAAAGGATCCTTGCACCACAACTTCCCAATCTCGTTCAACCTTAAAGGTCCAACAATAGATGTTCCTCTCTCACTCTAGGGCTTTCTCTCAAGTGTATAACACCTAATGAAGGCCAAAAATGATTTAGAATAACCCTAATATAGATTAGGGAGAAGTCGATTAGGATGAGAAACCCCGAGCATACCCTTAAAAAAATTAAAACTGTTGCGCGCTTCGTTAAGACGAGCCCTACCTTTGTTCGAACGACCACCTTCATCCGGACGGGACTCCCCCGTCGTCCGGATGACTAACACCAAAGTTCTTCGGAAAAGTTTTTGCTCGCTCGTCTGGACGGGACCAAAGCATGGTCCGGACGAGCACCCCAGGATGACCCATAAACCTTCAAAACTTGACTCACAACCCTCCAAACTCAAACCAAGACACTTCCTCAACATTCTAAACATCAAAATGACATCCTAAAGTCATTCTACGGCCTTCCTCGAGCCCAAATACCACTTCTTCTCAAAACCTCAAGGATTAAAGATTATGTTCATTATCTACGTTAGCCTTAACCTCAATTTCTACCTCAAACCAACTCAAGTCACCTCAAGATTCTTCTACCATAATGATTTCAATGATTATACCTTAAGGTTTAACTCAAACATATTTATAAGTCATTAATTATTTATACGAAATAATTAAAAGAATTTATAATTGAGATTTTTAGAACACGAGTATTACATACAATGTCGTGGTGTCCAAGGCATTGTGGCGACCCTTACTATAGCAGAAAGATTGATGGGGTATAGAAAGAGTGATGCTTCAAGCTCAAAGAACTTCAAGAATGGTCAATGTAAGGGTGGGGGAGATAAAGGCAATTCATAGCAACACAAAAAGGGTGGAGGCAAACCACAATTGTCGAAATGTCTTGGACACCAGGATGTTGTAAATCTTAAGCCGTCCATGATTGGAGACCATCGATGAATTTGAAAAGCAATTCTTTCACACATATTTGAAGTATAAGCCCATAAAATTCATCAATATATTCCTGAATAGTGCGATTATGTTTCAACTCCATTTTCTTTCTAACTATTAGAGACATTCTCCGAGTAGTTTTGTCTCTTATGTTTCGCCTTAAACTCTGCCTACACATTGATGATGCAAGTACCTTTTTCTATTTTAGCATGCTTACAGTATCACCAAGTCGTGATAAGATTAGTAAGGTAGAGGGTAACAATTTTTACCTTGGTTATCTTGTCATTCAAGCCCAATGCCTCAAAGTACCTCTCCAAGTGCCATAAGAAGTTGTCGATCTCCTTAGCATCCCATTTACCATCAAACTCCTTGGGTTTGGGAGCTTCAAATCTTGGTGTAAACCCCACATTGTCGATCGTCATGCTTCCGCTAGTCACAATACGCTTGCACATGGCCCAATCCGACCTGGTCTATTCCAACCCCGCCTTCACCTCGTGAAGTTGGGTGTGGAGCTTGCTCTCGAGTTTGGACAAGGCCTCCAACAATTTTGCTTGGAAAGCATATCTCTCTTGACGTAATGCCTCAGTGCTGGTGTCAATGGTAGATAGCAAAGACTCGTGAAGCTCCTCCACGTGGCTTTCCACTTTGCCATCAATTCCTCTATGCTTTGCTCCACCTGACTCCTTCACATCGACAATGAACACATCCACCTTGATCAGTCTGGTCTCCATAACACTAACAATATCTCGAGAACTATCATTCTTTGCCTTGTTGGTTTGCCTTACTTGGTTTTCTTCGTTGACAATTTTCGACATAGTGCTCCTCCCTCCTTAGTTACGACGCCTTCGTAACCTTGCTCAGATACCAATTGTCATGGCCTTAGAAATTCCAAGTAACCATGTGGCCTTAAATGCTACATCCGCTTCTTGATTGCACCTAAGTAAGCCAAAGAAGAGTAAGAAAGTAAGAAGTACACAAGAGAATTGAGAGAAGAGCTTTCACTAGAATACTTGAAGATTACATGTTTGGAGATCTTGGAGATGATTTGGACAAATAAGATTCTCACCTATTTATACACCTTGGAAGAACTCTAGAACAATCTCTAGAATGTTCCTAACTCTTCTACGCTAGAATATTCTACAAGAATGTATACAAGTATAGAATTATGTACAACAATCTAGAGAATTTTAGGAGGTGCTTCTAGAACACTTACTAAAACTCCACAAATTTTCATACTTCTCTAGGATACTATAGAAAATTCTAGAGAATTCCAAGAAATACTATCTTCAATTGAGAAGAAGCATGTCAAGAGTTTGTCAAAATGCCCAGGGTATGATACGTGTTTGACATAGCAATGGCAAAATAGCAACCAAGACCCTCAGATACAAATTGTGCCCATATTCACGCATTCAGATAAAACACAGCATGTTTTGCAAGTAAAAACTCTCTTCCTAGTAACTTAATGACGCAACAGATTACACAAGAGAATAGTTAGTGTACTGTTCCAAACGAATTAATTTCCGAACACTTGAGAAATGATCTTGTGCACAAGAACAAAAAGAGAAAATTTCTAAAAGAAATTCAATATTATTCCATGTCTCATCTCTGGATTACAATCTTAATTATATAAGCATCCTAGGAAACCTAATTGAAATAGGAAACAACAATTTAGGAATCCTAATTACATATAACTAATCTTTTAGGTCAACTTTAAATAAAACAATTATTCCATAATAAAAGATATCCCAATTGTATTAGGAAACATAAAATCATAAAAGAAATCCAAAAATAATAATTCCTAAACTTTTCATCTGTCCCGTGTTACCAGTAACTTGTGCTTGCACAGTTATCGGTAACCAAGGTTTCTTGATTGTCCTCATGTTGAGTTACTGATAACCAAGTTAAAGTCTAGACCTTGGTTATCGATAACCAAGGTCTATGTTGACTGACTTGGGTTACCAATTACCGATAACATTACTTTAGATTTTGTTTCCAGTTATCGATAATAGGTAACTCGGTTCTTCAAGTTCTGTGGTTTCTTGGTCGTGCGGGTTTCACGAGTTTTGATGAGGTTTTTGTGTTTTGGAATATCGATATGTAAATGATTCTTGGTTAATTCACAATTTCCAAATAACAACTTCTTTGGTTTTTCTTGGTTATTTTGATTTCAATATTGAGCTGAAATTTTTCCTACATCAGTCCCCCTTCTTTAAAAGAACTCATCGTCGAATTCAAGATAGGATAAAACGGCTTCTCCCCGTGACACTCAAATAAATCATCAACATTAAAGAACTTAGAAATCTGTAGAGAGTTGGAAAGATCAATCACATAAGCATCATCCCCAAGATTCTTCACAACTGTGTACGGCCCATACTTTCTCAGTTGTAGCTTCCTGTAGATCCCCAAAAAGAATATATTCTTCCGTAAAAATATCATTACTAGTTCCCCTTCTTTAAAAACTGGGCATACCTTGGTCTGTCAATCGACTCCATGTTGGTTGCAAACTCCTCCTCCGAACTAGTGATGGATAGAAAAGATGAACATTCAAATTTTGGGGATGTGACGGGCATCTTATGATCGGATGGAAGCATGACAATCTTATGTGACTCCCAAGTAAAGGAATAGGTGTTGTCACGACCTATGTATACTACGTCCATGTCAAACTGCCACGATCTTCCCAATAACACATGGCTTGCATTCATATCTATCGCATCACACACCACTATAGAAGAATAAAAATTTCCAATGGAAATGGGAAGTTTATAGATTTTGTTTACCTCCATCGTAGAGCCAATCTTGATCCACCCAATAATGTATGGAGAGGGATGTGATTCGGTTGGTAACTCCAAGTGATCCACCAATATCCTCACCACAAAGTTTCTACAACTATCGTTATCCACAATAAGATCACATACCCATTTATTGACAAACAACTAGATCATAAGATGTATCTTTGACTCACATTCTCGGTCTTGGGTGCAAATAAGACTCGTTGAACCACACAATTTACCCTATGTCCATCCTCTTCTACATAGTCTACTACTTCCTCTTCCTCGTCCTCTCCGTCACCTTCTTCCACAAGGTTCAACCTTAGATTGAGATATTCATTGGAACGGTGGCCCAGTAGGTCACATTAAAAACGCTTGCCTAATATGGATTTGGCATAGGGATTAGGAGTCTTGGTTGCACCTTAGGCCGAAACCTTGTTAGCTTTTGGTCCACTACTACTAACCTCCTTCGGTTGAGATGGAATTTATGACTGGATTGTTTTCCCCTTGTCAAGGATAGAACTAGAGGAATCCACAAAATCCTTCTAGTATCCTGAAAAAGTTGGCTTGCATTCCCATAGCTCCGCCTTTAAGGCCATGTTATGAGCTTCGTCCACGTCCCATATAACCTGTATCACAATCCAATCTTGGATCGACTGCCTTAATCCATCAATATAATGTGTCACCCGCTGTACTTCCGTCTCCTACAAATTGTTACGATCCACAAGCTTATTAAATTTAGCAATATAATCAAATACAGATCGATTACCTTGCCGACAATTTTGGTAGGCATAAAATAGATGTTGGTCATAATCTGGCTGTAAGAATCTCTCCATCATAAGCTTTTCATTTTGTGCCAAGATCTCACAGAATCTTTTCCATGTCATTGTCGCTTATTTTGTAATTGGTCCTATCAAACAACATTACCACTCTTTAACTTGTAGGCGACCATCTTTACCATCTTGGATTTAGACACCTCTATTATTTTTAGAATCGTTCAACCTCAAGCATCCAATCTAAAAACTCTTTAATGGATAGATTGCCGCTAAAAGGTGGAAGATCAACCTTGAAACGATAATCGTCAAACTAATATTGGGGTCGTTGATGGCCTCCTCATTTTTCTTCAACTTCGATTTCTGACTCATTGCTGTCAAAATTGCGATATTGAGGGCGTCTTCAGGGTGGTTGTTGATGTTGTTGCGGATGAATGGTTAGGTCTTGGGAAAATCCTCTGACGCGCTCCATATCCCGATTAAGAGGATGACGTTGGGAAAATTCCCCCACACAATTCTCTTGACCTAAGGTCAGTCCTTAGTTGATGGTGAGGTTCAGTGATCGTATTGCCTCACGGAGTTCGACAAGTTGCTCTTGTTGATTCCCCATCATCTTCCATGTTCCGGCAATACCACAATCACCGTCATTGATTGTATGCTCAGTTGTGTGCCATCGAGCTAGATGAATCCTTGCTCTGATACCAACTAATGCAACGAATTACACAAGAGTGATTAGCGTACTATTCCAAATGAATTAATTCTCGAACACTCAAGAAATGATCTTGTGCACAAGAACAAAGAGAAATATTCTAAAAGAAATTCAATATTATTCCATGTCCCATCTCTTGATTACAATCTTAATTATATAAGCATCCTAGAAAACCTAATTGAAATAGAAAACAACTAATTTAGGAATCCTAATTACATATAACTAATCTTCTAGGTCAACTTCAAATAAAATAATTATTCCCTAATAAAAGATATCCTGAGTTGTATAAGGAAACATAAAATCATAAAAGAAATCCAAAAATAATAATTCCTAGACTTTCACCAGTCCCGTGTTACCGATTACCAATAACCTGTGCTTGCACAATTATCAGTAACTAAGGTTTCTTGACTGTCCTGATGATGGATTATTTTGGTTATCAACAACCAAGGTCTCTGTTGGCTGGCTTGGGTTACTAGTTACCGATAACATGATTTTAGATTTTATTTTCAATTACCGGTAACAAGTAACTATGTTCTTCAAGTTCTATGGTTTCTTCGGTCATCGGGCTTTGCAACTTTTGATAAGGTTTCTACTTTTGTGTCTCAGAATATTAATATTTAAATGGTTCTTGGTTTAATTCCCATTTTCCGAATAGCTTCTTCGGTTTTTGTCGGTTATTTTGATTTCGGCATTGAACCTGCATCACTTAATCTGAGCAAAAATGATTTATAATGCAAAAACTTTATGTTGAATCCAAGGCTGTTTATACGCCGTCCAAACAATACGTCAATTACGGTCCGTTATATAACTGTTACGCATGAGAAAGAACAGTCAACCTACAGTACTACGGAACAAAAAGAAAGGCTTTAATTGAACAAGCAAAATACGTATGGTGAAAAATGAAAAGAACCATAGATAGATCATTCTCTTCCCTGTATTTAACCACCAGTTTTCAGGTCCAGATTTCCACCCAGTCTGCAGTTTTACAAAGAATCAGTGAATTCCAAACGACAAAAATTCACATATAATGACCAGGCAAAATTTTCAACAAATAAGCAATAAAGAAACTAAACATGGTATATATTGTATATATGTCTACATTCTTTCTTGCTTTTCAGAAATGGAGAAAATAAACATCTGCAAAGCCACTCAATTATAGTGTAGGAACACAGACGAAGTTATAAACTTGAGCTTCTTCCAGCTCATTTGTCTAAAATGCAACTAATATCCATGCGTCATTGATCTATTCGTGTATAGCATTGAATTTGAGGAAACAGTGCATCATATTCTCGATTATAACTTCTAAGTAGACACCAAATTGAACAAGGAATTAATTTTAAAACACCCGAACCAGATCATCACAGTTTGCTTGTTTATAAAAGCAAAACTTTAGTTCTGAAAGGTATGATGACGCAGAGCTGAATCCAGTTCAAGGTATGTGAGAGCACATTTTGTTGTCCGCATGCAAGTGCTAAAAATTTCCACTTAAATTTCAACAAAATTAGAAAAAAAGATGCAATAATAGGATCGAAGAAAGCCAAGCAGAGGCCAAATTACTTGAAGAACCGGATCATCGCAATTTTTCTTTTTTATAAAAGGAAAATTACAGTTCTGAAAAGTATGACGGCGCTGAATCCAATTAAAGGTATGGAGACAGCACAATTTGTTGGCCGTATGCAAGTGATAAGATTTCACCTCAAAATTTCAAGAAAATTAGAGAAAATTGCAAAAATAAGAAAGAAGAAAGCCAAGAAGCCAACAAGAGGCCAAATTACTCAAGCATACGATTTGCGTTGGGTGGATATTACCTCAAGTAGATCCGACAATGATGTTATTGATCGGGATGAAGATGAGCTTAACAAAAAATCCTACAAATCCCATCACCACAAATCCAATCGCTGTACGGAACGCAACCTTGGTGAATTCTGTAAATAACAGAAGAGTTAAACAGCAAGTCAGATCAGATTCGGTGAGATCCAAAAAAAGAGAAGTGTGCGGTGCCCGACTGAGAGAAAAAAGCCAGATCGAAGCTCTTAGAAGGAAGGAGGAGGAGATAAGCTGGTTTTTTGTACCTTTGCGATCGGGTTTGTGGCATCTCTTGACGAGGCGAACGCTGTCCTTAGCGAAGTCTCTCAGTGGATCGATTACTGAGTCCAATGCATCCATTATTCACACACACAGAGAGAGAGAGAGATCTGGAATGAAGAAAGCGCGAGAAGCGAAAGCGAGGTCGCAGTTCTCCGACTAAAACAGGATTATTGTGACACTTATTTTGATTAATTGTTCTGTTCCTAGCACAACTGATTCTCTCACAAAACACATTTGATTCTGTCACAAAAAATTATCATGAAATGACTTTTTTGTTCTTACAATTTGTTCATCTAGTAGAATACTAAAGACAAAAAAGTCATTTCAAAACAATTTTTTTGTGACAGAATCAAATGGATTTGTGACAAAATCAATTGCTTAGAGTTGTGCTAGGAACATAACAAAAAATCAAAATAAGTGTCACAATAATTCTGTTTTGGTAAGAAAATATTATGGACAGAATCAAATGAGTTTGTGGCAGAATCAGTTGCCCAACTCTAACACGATGCAATTGGCTTGAAATTTTTTTGTTTACAAAATTATTATGAGTTCACTTATTCGCATCGTGCCTTTGCCCCCCAGCACTAAGGGTCTCGTTTATATTCATGTGTTTTTGTGCTCGTAGCATGAGCTCGATCGTAGTCTGAGGGGGTCCTGGCACTAACGGTCTCTTCTATATTCATGTATTTTCTGCTCGTAGCATGAACTCGATCGTAGTCTGAGGGGGTCCTGTGTGAGGTTAAACATGAATTCTCCCGACCACAATCGTGTTATATAAGCATTGATAGACACATTATCATCTACACTCTCCACCTGCATTGCTTCCTTGGTGAAGCGGGTTGTGAAATCTCTTAAAAACTCTCTTCGATTCTGCATAATTGTTAGTAGGTGAGTCGACGGTTTATAATACCGTTGGCTCGCGATGAAGTAGTTGACGAAGCTCTTGTTGAGTTCTTTGAAATTACTGATAGTGTTGAGTATTAGTTTATTGAACCATAACCTCCATTTTCCTTGAGTAACTGTGAAAGCACGACACATTATTTCATCTGGTACTACCTACAACATCATCAAGTTTTAATATGTTTCCAGATAGTTCATCGGGTCTGTCGCTCCATTGAATGTCTCCAAGGAAGGCATCTGAAACTTCCGTGATAAAGGCATCTGCATCACATCCACTGTGAATGGGGAATCCGTATTCTGAACTAGTTCATCCACCATGGCAGGGGTCCTATCTTTAATTTGACTTTGCAACTTGTCGATCTGGGCTTGCATGGCTGCTAGAAGATATTGCTCCCAATATACCCTTTTTATATATTGGCCAGTTCCTTCTTGGTGTCTTACTTCACGGCTCGATGTGGCGTTGTTCCTGTTGGGTCCCTCTACCGGATGCTCCAGTGCGGGGAAGGGGAGGGATTGGCCTAATTCCACCGCCAGTCTCTGCCACATTTGCTGATTCTGTTGTCGCTCATCCTCTAAGGCCTTTGTCATGGCCTCCATTCTAGCCTGCATATGATTGAACATGTCCACCATCACCTGTGGTGGATCTCTAGAGGTCTGTCCTTCTATTGCTATAGTCTTGCTGTTGGTGCGAGTTTGAACCATCCACGAGAAGCCAGTCACCGGAAATAAAGAAAGTGTTTGTTTTCCACAGACAGTGCCAACAGATGAATGGTTTTTCATCTAAGTCTGGCTCGCCTGAGTTTCCTGTTCCTTCTTATCCTTAGCTCCCTGCAAAATAATGACTTAAAGAACACAAGGCGGGGGTTGTGTTCTTGAACCACATCCGATGAAAAAGTAAGTCCTTTCTTCAATGGAGAGGAAAGCCAAAAGTCGTTAGAGTTGTGTTACCTCTCATTGTAGGGTTGAGTTTGCTTTAATATGGACTTCCACTTGTTCCGCTAATCTCAACCATGTGGGCCAGATTCAGTGGGAGCATATCACCATTTCTATATTCGTTGCACATGTTGCTCTAATAGAGGCGTATATCGTGGGAACATGACCGTTATCCTTTGACTCTGTCAGAACATTGGTTCTTTCCCGTGGGTTGTTCCTGGTGGTCGATTGGTGGTCGTATCATTTAACGTCCATACGACCGAGCTCTTTTGTGAGCTGATCTGTCTGTTGCCGAGTTGTTCCCGCGCTAACCTGACGTGCTCTTCCTCTTATCAACTGCTCCATTGTTCCTGAGCTCCTACTCAGGAACGGGTATTATAACTCACCCCTCGGGAAATTTCGTCCCCGAAATTTAAAGATTTACCTGAAAATAAATGTAGATAGTCCTTCCGCATGCTATCCTCACCTTCCCACGTAGCTTCCTCCATACTATGATTCCGCCACAAGACTTTGACCTAACGAACCAATTTAGAGCGTAAGACTTGTTCCTTGTGGTCTAGGATCTTCACCGGTCTTTCTTCATAAGATAGATTTTCCTTCAACTCCAATGGCTTCACTTCTAGCACATGAGTCAGATCATTTACGTACTTCCGAAGCATAGACACATAAAATACATTGTGAAGTTGAGACAACTCTACCGGTAATGCCAATCTATATGTTGTTGCTCCAACTCTGTCCACAATCTCATACGGCCCAATATACCTCGACGCTAACTTCCCTTTCCTTTTGAACCGTACAACTCTCCTCTACAGAGATACTTTCAAGAAAACATAATCACCCACATCCAACTCCAATTCTCACCGTCTATTATTTGCATAGCTTTTCTGACGGCTTTGAGCTACTTGCAACCTCTCTCTAATAATTTTGACTCCTTCCGAAGCCATTTGAACTAATTCCGGACCCAAAATTTAATGCTCACCAACCTCACTCCAACAAATCGGAGTTCTACACCTTCTACCATACAATGCCTCAAAAGGTGACACACCGATGCTACTTTGAAATCTGTTATTATAAGCAAACTCGATCAATGGCAAGTAGTCATCACAACCTCCTCGAAGATCAAGTACGCAAGACCTAAACATATCCTCAAGTGTTTGAATTGTTCTCTCTGACTGCCCATCCGTTTGTGGATGAAAAGCGGTACTAAGTTTCAAAGAGGTACCCAAGGCTTGTTGCAAAGTCGCCCAAAATCTTGACGTGAACTTTGGATCTCTATCGCTCATAGTGGATACATATGACATCCCAGACTAAAGAGTGAACTGGAGTCCCAGAAGGGACATCTAGGTCAGTAGACAAGTCCCACATAGCTTGGTGGATGTAAGTTGTGTGTGCTATAAATAATATATTATGAATCTACCTTGCACAAAGCCTTTTAAAGCTGTATAGGTGTCAAAGCCCATTGGAACATCCCAACTAAGCGTGCTCGTCCTGGACTAGTCCAAGGATAGGTGACCCACTAGGAAGTCCACTAGGACATGGCAGCCAAAGCGGACAATATTTTGCAGGGCGGGCGCGGGTCGTTATATATTGTATCAGATCCTGCACCAACTGGAAATGTGGGACCAGAGGAGAATCTTGACCCCACACGAGGACATGTGGCTCAAGTGGGGGAGATTGTGACATCCCAGTATAAGATGTGAACTAGAGTCCCATAGGGGACATCCGGGTCAGTGGACAAGTCCCACATCATTTGGTGGATGTAAGTTGTGTGTGCTATAAATAATACATCATGAATCTACCTTGCACAAGGCCTTTTAAATCTGTGCGGGCATCAAATCTCATTGGAACTTCCCAGTTAAGCGTGCTCGTCCTAGAGTAGTCCAAGGATGGGTGACCTCCTGGGAAGTCCACTGGGACTTTGCGGCCAAAGCGGACAATATTTTACAGGGTGGGAGCGAGTCGTTACAATACAGGTGCACCATGTAGTCTTACTATCTCATCAACATAATTCTTCGCATAACGGTCCATATTGTACTTAGTCTGTACTAGAATAAAATGACCGGACTTTGTCAAATGGTCCACAACAACCCAAATTGAATCAAAATTCCCCTTAGACTTAGGAAAATCCACCACAAAGTCCATGATGATGTGTTCCCACTTCCATTCGGGTATAGGCAAGCTTTAAATCAAACCTTCAGGTCTTTGATGCTCGATCTTAACTTTTTGATACGTAAGATATCTAGTAATAAAATCCACTATATCACGTTTCATCCCTCTCCATTAATAATTTTTCCTCAAGTCCCGGTACATTTTTGTAGCTCCCGGATTCATAGAATACATAGAACTATGACCCTCTTCTAAGATCAACATCCTCCGATACACAAATATAGTTCCCAAACATCAACATATTATCACCTCGAATACTAAACTCCATCTTTCCCCCAATACAATTTGTTGGCGCACATTCCCTAAAAACACATCATGTCTCTGCCCTTTTCTAATTTGTTCCTCAAATAATGGTTTTACTACAAGTGTATCCAAAATCGCCTCATTTTTTCCCAAAGACAAATCAACAGCCAAATTCCTCATTTCTGAAATTTTTTCCAATTGAGCACAAGTTAAACATGATAATTTACCCATAGATTTTCTACTCAAGGCATCCGCTACAACATTTGATTTCCCCGAGTGATAGTGAATATTACAATCATAATCTTTAATCAATTCTATCCATCTACGTTACCTCAAATTTAACTCTCTTTGAGTAAACAAGTACTTCAAGCTTTGATGATCAGTGTAATTCTCGTAAGTGACTCCATATAAGCAATGTCTCTAAAGTTTAAGAGCAAACACAATGGCCCCTAACTCTAGATCATGAGTATGATAGTTTCTTTCGTGATTCTTCAATTGTCTAGATGCATAAGCAATCACCACACCCCTTTGCATCAAAACACAACCCAAGCCACTAAGAGACACATCACTGTAAATGGCCAAATCTTCGGTACCCTCACTAATTGTCAATACCGGTGCCGAAACTAATCTCTTCTTCAACTCCTGAAGACTATTTTCACAATCATTCGACCATTCAAATTTCACCCCTTTTCTGGTTAACTTGGTCATAGACATTTCTATAGATAAAAATCTCTCAATAAAGTGCCTATAATAACTGGCCAAACCCAAAAAGCTACGAATCTCCGTAAAGGTAAGTTGGTCTCTCCCAATTTACTACGGCCTCAATTTTCTTAGGATCAACATAAATACCCTCACTTGAAATTACATGGCCCAAGAATACCACTCGGTCTAGCCAAAATTCATACTTACTAAAATTTCCATAAAGTTGCTTCTCCCTCAACTTCTGTAACACCAACCTCAAA